>VZTQ01011347.1:0-58878 GCA_013400755.1 Pelecanoides urinatrix
GTGGCCCTGCTTGAACAGGGGGTATTGACCAGATGTCCTGCAGAGGTCCCTTCCAACCTCAGGCATTCAGTGATTCTGTGACTCTATGAAAACAAAAGATGAGATGAACATCTACTCGAGATGATCTAGACCAGATAAAGTGGTTTTGAAAGCACTGGAGTTAAACTTCACACAGAGACTTAGACTGGTTTTGCAACCAAAAAGTTGTTTACTATTCCATTAACTCCAGGTCCAAGAACATTATGCAATCATTAAAAGTAAATAGACACCAAATCACCAAAATATTTGCCATTTATGATTTGCCCTGCTGTTTATCCTTTTAAATTCCTTTCCATATATATTTTGCATTTTTCTGTATTTAATAGGATTCTGCCTTATTATACAGGACTAGTTTACATAACCAGTACTCAGATTAAGTATACAGATTTCCTATTCAAATTAATAATTCGTTGAGAATCATGGCCTGGCATATGGCCTTGTTTAACTGCTTTTGACTAGTCCAAGGTTGGTATTTCACAGAGAAATACAGAGTTTGTAAACATCTTTCTGATGGGATTTCTGCTTGAGAGAAATGGAAGTTGTTCTGATTTTTTTTTCTTTCGTTTTGTTATAATAATTTTTAAATGGCAAGTAAGCCCACCCCTTCTTCCTTTTAACTGCTACCTCATCTGGAATGATCTCTTCAGCACATCTGACATTTCACTGTGCTCATTTTACAGTTCTTGTTAACTTCGCAGGTCTATAATTCAGACACAGCACAAAGCCAGTAAATGACATCAGTTGATTTTTATAAACTATGGATTTTTCTCAAGTGCTGCATACTTATCTACCTCCTACTCATATGCTGTAGGTGTTTTTTTTCCATACTCTATGTTTGACAAGCAAACCATCTGTGTTTATCAAAATCTATGTAATTCACATGTCTACTGGCACTACTTATAGTTTCATAAAGAGGCTCACTACAGTGGCAACCTTTACTCTTCTTTGTGCAGTGAGTGTACACAGCCAAATCCTGCTCATCATAAGATGAGCCTAATACCTTAAAAAATATTCATATGACAGAGGTGAGAAGAATTCATATTTGTCTCTAAGTAGATATAAATTATGGTGCTTGTCATGAAATATCCATACATCTACAATAAACTGATTTTATGGAGCACCATTTCTGCTTCACTGCTTTTGCAACCAAAAAGTTGTTTACTATTCCATTAACTCCAGGTCCAAGAACATTATGCAACCATTAAAAAGCTACACCTCAGACACATTTCTAATGGGCTGGTATTTATAGACAATAAGTAGGGCCAGTGTTTTGTCAGAGTAAATTATACATGAAACAGCCTAGCCATGGGAGGAAAAAAAAGGCAAGTGTCACAAATTGCTAGTAAAACTGCCAGAGCTCACAGCCTGCATTTTAATCAAACTATACTTTATTTCATAATAAAAATTGATTAAAAACATCTAACTAAATGTTTAAAAAAAATTTAAAACTGCTGCTATAAATTACTTTTTGGCATGCAGATGGGAAATAAGAACAGCTTTTCTGCTTCACCTTTGCCAGAGAAGACCATGTTTTAAACTAACAATGCTCAGCAACCTGTTATCTAACTTGAGGGAAATGGCAGCTGAGAGCTACCAAATAAGTATTGAATTTTAGATAAGGTTTTTCACAAAAGTAAGTTAAGCACAGCAATATTGATGTTCCACTTTTATGCAAGTATGCATAAGATGTCTCTGTTATTCATGAGGGTCAGTTTTCAAACCTGCACAAATACATTATATACATTTCTGAAGGGAGGGAGCACACACACTAAAAATATTCTACCGCCATTACAGGCATAAACTTTTTTAGAAAAGGTGATGGAATGCACACTCATTATTTTGCAGCAGAAACCACCAGAATCCACTGAAATTCACACCCTTTCACTGACCTGAAGAAATGTTGAATTTAGCCCTTATATTTGACCTTGGTCTTGCAGTCGGGTCCAGCAACATCCCATCCTTCAGCATATGGAACAATAAAGCATACTAGTGCAGAAGAAACCAAAATGACAGACCTTGCCAATACGCTACCACACACTTCTTGCCTGGAAAAACACGTCCTGCTTCTTGATGCTTGTGGAAGTCAGCTTATGGCTGATACTGCCACCCTTAAAATGGCAAAGCTATAAAGTGTTACTAGTAATGAAATTAAATCGTTCTATCCTTTGAGTCAGTATGTCTAATCTGCAGAGCCTCGATTCACTAGACTTCACCATTAAGGCAGAAGAGTTGTCATTCCACCACTTTGGAAACATTACAAGGCTATAATCTGCTGAGTAATACTCTAAGGAGCATTTAAAGACACATTCCTTGCACTTCTTTAACACAATGCATAAATGCTCGTCAGTTAGCCCACATGCCAACTATATGGGGCAATAATAAACAGTTCTTGCATAATTTATAAAGAGAGGACGGAGGGAATTTTCAGCAAATAACTACTGTGTTCCACTAGGAGATGTCAAACATGGATCTCTTCTCCACTCCAACGTAATGCAAGACTTGCCATCTGCCAACTTGCACTATCTTCTTTCCATTCCACTTCAACAAGTTTCTTCTGTGCTACTGATTTACACTGTCTTTTTTATTGCTGATACTGCTTTTTACCTCAGTTGCAAAAGAGGTAAATCTCTCTCGGCCAACAAACATGACAAACAATCCTTTTTATTTTTAATTTATGTACTAAGAAATATATTGACCTTGAAATTTCAAGAAAGGTGTGGGAACTCCTTTCCAACTTAAAGCCTGAACTAGAGAAGAATTTCCATCATGTTTCTAAAGAAAAATGTTCAGGATCAAATTTTTAGACTTGTCTCTAACATTACTTTTTAAGTGTTTTTATACATTTGTATCTATACACACATGCTAACTGACCATACAGAAATACCCTGTTTGTAAGGGTGAAATTTTGCTGGAAAGATGTGGTCCCCAAATGCTCTGTGGTCCCCAGATTCTTTGAATTGAAACCTGGGTTCATTTTAGCGTTCCTTAAGGTAAACAACATTTATTTATTTACTTATTTAATAACTTATTTACTTTTATGTTACCAAGATTTGTAAGGACTTATTTAATTCTAGAACCTTAAATAGAGATTTTGCTTTTCCTCCTCAGACCACAAAATCTGTTCTTCAATAGCAGAAGCATCACGGTTAGTTAAATGAGGATATAAGGGAAGAAAAGAAAATTTTAAAAAGTTTCTTTTTATTGAGCATGTGCTCAGACTAGAACTGCAAAGCAAGATCTGTACTGTAGGTTCTCCAAGAAACTTGGAAAAGAGGGGAGGAAGTTGACACCTTCATTTTTCATAAATTGGCCTCACTTCTCATCATACTGTAAGAAAAGGGAAGCCTTACCTGACTTTTCCTTATGCGGTCAATTGAAAAGTTCCTGAAAAGGTGCACAAATGAGCATGCAAATCCCTCTGCTATTAAAGAAACCACTGGTCAGTGTCATGGTTTAACTCTAGCCATCAACTAAACACCACACAGCCACTCACTCACTTCCTTCACACAATGAAGGGATAAGAAGACTTTTGGCCCAGCCTCCTCCTCCACTTCCTTCACTATGGCCAAGATCTTAAAAAATTTGATGTACTGCTGCAGTTAATTAGACACAGCAGCATACTTCCCAAAATGACATTTACAATTATGTCAGGTCTACATTTTCCATGAAAATGTTTGCCTCCTGCTGTCCATGGTGACTCAGACACCTCAGGGTTATCTTCTGAAGTCTTCTTAGGAACATTTTCCTGTTCATTTTAGAGAAAATTATTTTAACTAACGTGCTTTGGTTTGGGGTTTTTTACAGTAATTTCCACTGTGAGTTTCTAGTGTGTGTATATGAATATAAATATGTATGGACATGTATGTGTGTGTGCAGATATGTATCTTTCCCATATTTGCCTATGTGGTTTGATTTAATTGAAAGACGTGGAGAAAAAAAGATGGCTTAAATTATCATTCAAGGGTTTTAATCACTTTTAAATTCTGATGCTACATAGAGTCATCAATACAATACTTCACAGATGGATGATTCACATGACTCAAGGGACAATGTTTTGGTTTATTCTGTTAATAATAAGGATTGTGAACAACAGAAAATAGAAAAGAAACATTTCAATAGAATTGGTAATTTGTTTCAAGGGAATTGCTGTATATTCATACCCATAGACTATATGCAGGATTTAGAATGGATCATGTTTACAGCTGTTTTTGCAGGTGACAATGCAAGTATTTAAGTGAGTTATTATTGTCACTCTCCTGATTAAACTGACAATTAGTTTTCTAACAAACCATTAAACATTTATCAGCCAACAGAAATACAACAGTTATTATGCACAGCAGTTTATCTTCCACTGGATGGGTGGGAACAATATTTTTTTCATTTATAATTAGTATTTTTCAGTACAGGAAAAAATAAAATAAATAAAAACATGTAGCAAAACCTTATGAGGGATTATAATAATAGATTCTGTTACAGGGAAATTAACAGATTATTATAGAAAACTTTCAATCTATCTCATTCATGTAATCAGCCAAACTGACCTTTTGTATTTCAACTATTCTTACCATCAAATGTTAAAGTTGTGCCCTGTACTGAAACTCAGTTGAAATAAACAGCATAAAAGTCCCAACTGTACAGGTAGATAATTGTTCATCAGTGTCATGAACAAACTACTTCACACAGGATGAGCGACTTCAAAATACTGAATCCCCATCTGGTGAGACCTAATGAGCAATGGAGAGGTTTGAAGGTAATGAAGCAAGTCCTTTTTTGGCAGATGTTACTTGACAGCTGCATCTTGGGATCCTAGCAGCACTACTGCTTCCTCATATTAATATATTCTTGAAGATATCATGATTAAACTTGTGGAAAACAGAGAATCCTTTTCTCTTCAATGGGCTGCATTTTATGTCGCTCATCTTATATCTAATCCACTTAGTAAGTTTTAATTTCAAAAGACTGTTCAAAGTTTATTGAACTGTGTTTTTTCAAATGTTTTATCTCATGCTTTAGTGCATGGGCTGTGGGTTGAATCCTTGCAGCAAATAAAACTGACCTAACAAGCATGTCAAGGTGCTTGTTTTTATTTTTTTCCCCTAAGGCAAAAGGGAAGAAACATGTGTTTGGGTCACCGCTCATCACATGCATCTTGTGGCATACACATGCCACATAGGGTCTCAAGTGAGCTCCACAAAGCTCTATTCTTGCTACCTCCTGTTCAGCAGCTCTTCACTCTCCCAGGGGAAAAATTCCTGATGCTGCTACCTGAATTGCCCAAGTGCCCCCAAGGTAGGCTGCTCTTAAATATCAGGTGCATCACTGCACACCCCAGCTCTCAAAAGGGCAGAATAGGAGCAGCTACTGGACAGAAGCCATCTGAAACTACAGACAGGAAAGGCAGAGGTGTTTCTTCCAGCCACTAGCTCCACCAAAAAACTGTCCTGCTGCCCACGGAAAGAGCCTCCTCCACAATATCAGGCCCAGGATATTATTATTAATCTTTTCAGCATTAAATAAGATACCAAAAATGCAGAATTACTTTCTCTTCTGTTAGGAAATTAAATAAATTTGTGTTTTCTTGGCCTAATTATTGCACCACTTGAGAATAAGAGAATCCCAACACATGCTACAACACATACACAAAGCAGTCAACATGAAAACTTTTGTTTGTAACATACTGAATATCAAATAAGTACTAAGTTCCTAGCTTGATCCTCTAAACTCTTAGAGGGGCTAAAGTGGGATCTAAGATAGAGGCAGTCTAAGCTGTAAGCCCTTCCGGAAAAGTTGTAGTCCTTGGTGGTAATGACAAAACCAATGGAAAGTAAATACTGAGGGAGGCCAGGGACTTTCAACAGCTGTAGAATTTCCTTTTTAAAAAAGCAGAAATTTGCATTTATTCAGATTAACTGTAATGTTATCCTAATTCTACAGCTGTTTAAAGGGGTCTTAGGGTAATGCCCAATGTGAAATATTAAGAGATCCTGATGAGAAGAACCCTTCTAATGTTTCCAGGTCCTTCTCCATCATATCCAAAACGCTTTCCCTTGTAATGGAACTTACCAGCTATCTTTATATGTTATGGCCAAAGGATTTTTTCCCAAAAGATGCATTTATTTTTGCTTTAGGAACTTTATGGAATTCCTCCTTCCTCCTATTGATCAGTATTTGCAGCTCTGTTTTACTCTTTCTGCTACTAGAAGTAGTTCTTCAAGGACCCCCCCTTTTTGTGTCCATTTACACTGCATCCTATGGACTTGCAGTTATCTGCTTTTCTAAGAAATTTGAAAATTGTTTTACAGATTTTCTAAAGAAGTTTATTCATTATTTTTGCTTTAAAAAAAGAGCAGTTTTATGCTTCTCTATAATCCCAGAAGCATAGAATTATCAAAATAAATGCAGCTTTGTAAGCTTTAGTAGTGGTGACATATTAGGAAAGTGAATTGCTAACCCAAAGTCTCTCAACAAGCTGTTTTGCATAAATACATTAAAATTAAACATTTCTTTAACCTTTTACAGGTACTTAAATTTTTGAAAGTAACTGAACAATGGCAAGTTTGCATAATTAACTTAAAGTTTTACATAGAATCATAGAATNAACTGATAGGTTGGAAGATATTCAATGTAATATATACACAAAGAAAAAAAGACATCATCAAGTTCATGTAATTTCTTTTGTACAGTTTAATATATTTTCATCTCTATGAAAATCAGAAAGTTAAAAAATACACATGGAGTGTTCAGGTAGGTACAGTTTTGCTAAGGCTAATTAGCTATCATCCTCTCTGTAGACAACTCCCCTTTGACTTTTAGGTATTCACTCATACAGACATATCAGAATGTTTTTGATGATTTCTTGATTAACAGCCAACAAAGCAGGGAGCAGAGAGAGGGCCAGGGCGTGCTCGCACTTTTCTGCCCTATAACACAGCCAGGAGCAACAACTTCAGACACAGCCACAGAAACGGCGCTCAGGAGCCCTGGCAGAACACAACAGACACCAGAAGAGTAAGCAAAGCATCTCCCACAGCTAATGGTCCAGTTTTCAAAGGGGAAATTCACTCATCAGAGACATCTCACTCTGCACCATTGAGCAGCTTTAGGTAAACATCCTTCCTAAGCCTTCCGCAGCTCTGAGCACAGCTATCACCAAGACAAAACACCAGTCACTGACTTTGCTCAGACAAGAGCAGGACTTGCTAATAAAGTTTTAAAGCCCTTGTTCATGCAAATCTGTAAAATGAATTGTACCAGAGCACTGAAGTCCCAAGCCAGGTAGTATCATACAAGAAAGAAAAAATCCTTTATAAGATGAATGCCTCCTAATAGCCACTAAGAGACAGAACAAAAAGAATTGAAAAACTTTTCTAGATTTTGTATCTGCCAATATCTCCTTTAGACCAAAGGGAGAAAAAACACATTTCTAATGTATGACCTCACTTTTTTTTTTTTTTAACTATCTGCAAGATAAAAGGGTGCCTTAGTTGAAAAAGATCTGATGCTTTATTGCATTTCTTTTCTGATACCATCCTTTATTCAGACAACCCTTTGCCTGTTCATCTATCAAGGGAATTCCAATGAGAACATTCAGTTCCTTTATTTTATTCTAGCACCTTCATAACAACACATATGAATCATAGCACATATTACACTGCGGTGTTGCAACTTTGAGTCCAGTTCTTTCACTTTCTTTTCATGGTGAGTCTACAAGGAAGTGTTCTTCAAGTGCTATCTCACAAATTAATAACTACCAGAGACTTGCTTTATTTCTCTTTCTTTGACTCTTCAGACTTCAACATTCTATACCTGCTTTTGAAGTGTTTTATGAGAAGTACCGTTGTACAACGTTAAAAGTCAACATATCCAAGTTATTTCTGACTCAGGGTCTATTATATTCAGTGCAAAAATTTCTACCAATGTGAACATATTTGAGGCCCACTCATTACTCTTTGTGGCAATTATAAGTTCTACAAGACAGTATAATAATGAACTCAAAAAACTTCACAGGTTTTGTAGTCCATTACAACTTTATTGCTGATCTCCATCTGTTCCAAAGATAATGAATACTCTTTTCTTTCAAGCATACTGTTTTATCAGCATAATATTTTTTGCCTTAGCAGTTTTTATCTTGGAAGATTTCTTGAGAGGCATGGTTTGGTGTTGTGGGGTTTTTTTGTTTTTTTTCTTTTTTTTTTTGTAAGGAAAGGGGAAAGGAATGGCTCCCGGCCCAAAGCTTATCTGTTGCTTTTCCCAAGCGAAGCATCTGGTCAATAAAAAATAATCTAAAACCCCCTCAAACTTAGGCTATATTGGCACCTTCAATGTCACAACTACTGTGGTGAAGCTTAAAGCAGCTGCACACGGCAGCCTCTTATATAGCAGCTTCATTGCCTGCAGCCCTTGTTGCAAAACAAAACAGGCTCAGGGGCTCCAGTCCAGCTGGATTTATCAGATCGGGTGGAGCACAGTGCCAGTGCAGTTATTGCAATCCCAAAACTGCTGCGATCATCAAGCCCTGCTGGAGACATACTGGCAGCCTGCAGATTACTTTAGAGCTTCACTGTATTTCTCTTAGCAGGACTGCTAGGCCAGGCAGTACAAGCACACAAGCAGCTCTGCACAAACCAGGTCAGATCCAGCCCCACAGATGCTGGGCCAGGCCATGCCGAATAAGCCCAGCCAGACCTGCACTGGCTCCCCGTAGAGTCACTGGGACGTGTCTGCATCACTCTGCCCAGTGCCTGTGAGGTCAGGCATTGCCTGAAGTTGGTGGGATGCCTGCAGCCCCAGCAGGACTGGTGCGCGCTGAAGGTGCACCAGTGCTGGCACTGTTCTGCAGTGCTGTCCTGCAGAGCACGCTTGTCTGACGGGATTGCCCTTCTGAAAGTAGGAAACAGGACATGACTGACACAGCACTCCTGCAGAGAGATACACAGGTTCTGCACTCTCCACGACCTCCACGCTCAGTTATCATGTATTTTAAGATGTTCTTTGGGAGATGATCTGAAAAAGATGACAAACTTGAACTATTACAGATCAAAGACAAGAACATATTCCATAAGCAAGTGGCTCCAAAAAAAGACTACCTTGTTAGCTGTTCTTTCCATTTTATGCCAGCCACACATAAACAGACCTACTCTGTTCTCCTCCCATGATTAGTAAAAGGTACGCCTGTATCAAAATGTATGTTACAAACTGGAATTTCAAAGTGTGCAAAAGAAGGCACATAGCATTGTTCCTATCTCACTGCTGCCTAAATCAAGATGAAATAGCTTGTTCAGCACTGCAAAAAGATGAGTGGCAGAGAAAGGACTTTTTTCTGACACAGAATGAAATGCGCCGTCCACTGAACCATGCCATATGCATCAGCTTGCTTTATTTCAGATGCACTTGACCACTCAACTGTTTTGGGTTTGTCATTTCCTTTGGAGGCAGAGAGAAACAGAAAAGAAGGGAAGAAAACAAACGAGTGAGGAATAAAGCAGCCAGTAGTAATTTAAAAATCAGTGTGAACAGTATTCTGAGAAGAAGGATTAAGTAAGGAAAGAAAACAAAGAATACCTGATGAATGTAAAGGAAACAGTTTAGCGGCAATAGCTATAGCTATACGCAGAGTACAAAGCTCTGGCCAAAGCTCACGGCTTATGCCATTAGTTTGGTTTCAGATCCTGAAAGAACAATGTATTCCTTAGAGATTAAGAAAAAAAACCACATCACCTAATATCCCAGTGTTAATTGTTAACAAAGGCCATCCACCTGCGCTGTCCTGATAAAAAGCACCAGCATTTCCTACTGTCTCAATACTTCTGTGTCAATGCAGAAGGCTGACAAGCAAGTGTTCCTGGGCTCCTGGAAGCACCCATTCAAGCATATATAAGTGTATCTTTAGAGCAGAGGCTCCGGCTTTCTCTGCTTGAATAGATGAATTTGGGAATTATCCGTGAAGATAACAGGAATACATGATCAGCTCTAAATTTGCCAAGTATTCTCACCATGGTGACTGTCTAAATTTATTCCAAATTTCAGTAGTATCTTAATCCTTCATGTAGCACCTAATTTAATATCCTGATTCATTACCTGAAACAAGCAGGAGAAAGCAGTTTTTGCAGAAACACAACTCACAGACAGTAGAAATAAATGACAGTCTCAGTAGATTTTTCATGCCCACACCTCATAATTTAATTTATAAAAAAAGACTAAGGAGCCTTTTGAAATCCAAATAAGTCAAGAGGGATACTGCAGAGGCCGTGAACATTTTGGTGATCACTGAACAAAACAAACAAACCAAACAAATCAGAACAACCAAAAAACAGAATAAAGAAAATTCTATACCCCACAACTTTGCTCCAACTCTTCATTCATATTAAAAAATATTGCCCAAGTGAAATTGACACATACTGTTCATCTTAATCTACTGGGTCTGTTGGTTTGGGTTCTCTTCAGAGGTTTTGCCTTCACAAAAGATTTTGAAATATTTTAGTTTTGGTCCAATTCAGAACATGTATTCAAATTTCAGTTTTCTATTAGGACTTCTTTTCCTAGATCAACAGACGCTAAAGTAAAAAGCCCAGAACAAAGGTGGTAAGTAGAAGTTGAGGGACATATCAACAGAAAAGAGAGAGAAATATACCATTAATAGAATGAATATAATTTCAGGTATTTTTAAATGGGGCTTGTATACTTTACTGTAGGCTCATGTTCAAACTACTTTGCATTGTGATCGTTTTCAAGTAAAGATAAAAACGAAGAAACTTGACCAGGGTTTTGGCAAAGTATGAATATAACTCTTTATTTAATAGGAAGCATTTTTGCAACTGTTACACCTGCTGTGGACCAGGCATGCAAGAGAGAGAGAGTTGCACTGACTTCATTTAAATATGCAATACACACAGTTGAAGTCTTACCTTGGAGTCTACGTGCTCTAAGGCTCATAGTAGCTCATAGTAGTATCATTCATTTGTCCCAGCAATATCAACGTGCCAATCATTATTATTATTATTCATACACTTTTCTTATATTCCCTATTATGCGACCACATTAATGCACAATTTATAATTTCTTTAGTGTTACCTAAGATATTTTCTTGATTATAAAATAAAACCTGAAAACATAATTCAGATATACTGTTATATAGACATACCATAACCTGAAGAATTAGAAAACCAGTAAATTAATCCAAAATACGTTAGTCAACAGCCAGATAACTTAGATCATATGATTTAATGTAATTCTTGGATGCTTAAGGTTAGCAAGTCCGCTAGTAAAGTAGAGTTGGAAACCAGAACTGAATCAGCTACAGAGTAATTTTTAAATGGATCACAAGAAGTCATAAATTACTTTTAGCTTTCTGTAGCAGATAAGCAATACACCACTGATGCACACAGCGAACATAAAACTGAAAAAAAAAATTATTAATCTTCTGAAATGGAAATAGGGTATGACTCTTCCAGGCATACTTGCCTGCATTTGGAGCAATGTTTTGTTATCTCTCTAACTCTTAGGAAAGTGTTTATTCTCTACCAACTGGCACATATGGCACTATATAAGACAGTTGCCTTAGCTCATGAAAACAAGAGTTTCATTGTAGGTGCTCTGCCAAACGGTGTAAAGCCTGGACTTCAGAGAAATTAGACACATCACAGGTGACACAGTTGGCTCTGAAAAGGGCAAAATGACATTTGTTCAACACATGAGCACTTTATGCCAATGGCTTCATTCACAGGCATCTTCTGCCAGAAAGCCTGAAATGCATTTTTTGTCCCACTGGGATTGCAGGATTGGAAGATGGAATAAAACAATGATAAATATTATATTCAAAACTGAGAACCTTTACTAAACCAGAATAGGCACTGCTAGATACAGGGTATACCTGAAAGACAGAAAATGGCAGTAAAAAGAGTTTGCTACCTGGACATCTTCTTATTTTGTTCCTGCCAGTCCCATTTGAAAGGGGGCAGTGGCAGAAACAAGAAGTTTCTGCTGAGAAGTTGCAAACAGGTTTGAAGTCTTGAGCTCAAAATCACCCCAGACAGGAACACATGACTTTTAACAGCACCCAGAGAGAAAAATCCACTGGCTTTCCCAACAGTTTTGACACTGTCAAAGAAATGAGGCAAATTTTCAATCTTGTGACTTAGAAAAGCAGCATGATTATCAGCAGGGAGGGAAACTGCTTCCCTGCTAATGGAAAAGCAGAACACAAAACTTGCTCTGCAGGGAGCAGCAGGAGGGTAGCCAAAAGGTTCCTGGAAAGGAGACTGCTCGTTCTTGACCCCTCAAGCAACAGGGATCAGAGAACATCACTTAGACAGATTTTCTCACCAGCAGAACTCAGACTGCAAATAACAACTCTTTTCTAACCAGTATTTTATCCTCATATAACTCCAGTCACCTCCGTAGTATATCCTGTTATTTCAAATGTACATCTTACAGAAAAATGTGGCTATGATCACTTCCATTGCCTCCTCATACTAGCATCACATGAAAAGAGGAGGAATTTAAACCTCAGGTCTGTGTAGTCCCAGTTAGCTCCCCAGCTATGTTTGGTGTCATTCGCACCACACAGCTCTGGCCTGTCTGAAGGGATCCCTAGCAGTCCGTGCTCACCCTTGCCTAGGGTAACTCCTGAACTCCCTGGTAAGGGGCGTTTGCAATGCAGGTCTCAGGTTGGACAGCATCACTTTCACAGGGTCCACGGCTTCCTGAGGTCTGGCATTAGGATCTGTTACCCCATCATTGTCTGCTGTGGGTACAGACTGCAATGTTTGTATAATGTGCTGGGAAGAGAGGTAGCTTGGATAAGAAAAGCCTCATGAAGGCGCTTTTGTGGTTTTAAAATGTGCAAGCAAGATACAAGAATATAGGAATTGAAACTTGGACTTCCATCATAGACATTATCAGAAGGTGGCATTACCACATACTTGAAAAAGAAAGACCTAGAGCAATTCTCAGGCCTCTGAATAAGCATCTGCAAATAATTAAATAGCCAGTCTGGGTTTGGAGGGTTTGGTTTTGGTTTTGGTTTTCTTTTTTTTTTTTAAGATTAGGGAATCAGACTCACTTTATTTTGCTCACAGACATGACACAGCTGCAATGGAGAAATCACTTGGTTGGCAACAGAAGCGTAGAACTCTTAGTTTTGTGAGTTTCTTTAATATAACGAGGAACTTATTCACTGAAAACAGATCTAGAAACTTCTT
The DNA here is from genome assembly GCA_013400755.1 of Pelecanoides urinatrix. NCBI lineage: Eukaryota > Metazoa > Chordata > Aves > Procellariiformes > Procellariidae > Pelecanoides > Pelecanoides urinatrix. The sequence goes on from VZTQ01011347.1 coordinate 13,239, forward strand.
GAGTTTATATTGTACTCAGAAAAAAAAAACAAAAACAAAACCAAAAACAAACCAAAACCCAAAACCCAAAGGGAATTAGAGTGACTGCAAGTTTTTCCCAACATAAATCTTAATTACTTCTGCTTAACGTCAACTTCCTTAATTACTCTCCTTAACCACAACTTCCTTTATGCAAATGGAAAGGAACACAACTTACAGAAGGAAACTTCATTAAGGGAGGCAAACAAGGGCTGACCTTGCCAGAGAGGTAGGTGGTGGCTGCCTGCAGCCCTCTGATCCACAGCTCAGCAGGATCAATCCCTGAATTTAAGCACTCATACCAGCTTAAAAATGGCACGTACAAGGTCAGAGGGCTTCAAATCCATCCTTGTCTCATCATTGTCCTACAGTTCCAACAAAGAAACATGACGTATATTTGGATGGATGCGTCCTTACTGTGCAGGAACCTTCCCCAGTAGTATACGACTTTAAATCACTGCAAACAAGAGGCACCTCAGGAAAATGTTTTAAGAGAGTTGGTTTCTCATTTTTATTTGCACGTCTTCTGTGCAAAGCTTTGTAAGCGGGATACTCTGTGAGTGATGAATATAAAGGGAGACTGCATGGGATTCATGAATGCTTATGGGAAGGTTCATAATGGAACTGATCATGTCACCATTGACATTTTTCCTATTCATTTAACATACAGGAAGAAAGTCAAGAACAGGAAATGAAATAAAAAAGGAATAGCTGACCTCCTTCCTTCATTGTGCTTAGATGAGCTCAATAATATAGAGTCTTTTACTGTGAAACAGGGCAAAACGTCAACAAATACTAATGAATCTCCATAGGTTTTATAACATTAAATTTTCTATAGTCTGTATTGGTGTCCCTTCTGAAGCCTCACGCTAGCAGTAAAGGCAGAAGACTTCATATATTGAAGCAGCACTAGAGGTTTGAGCCTGCTGTGTTGAACAACTGCTCAAATTGCTAGGAATGAGAGCAGCTTTAGTAGTTCCCATATAAAATTTAAATCTATATTTCAAATGGCATTTCAGTTGCCACTGAGCTGCTGTGCAGACTGAGTGGACAGAACAAAGAATGCTTCATTTCCTCGATTATTTCCTCAATGGTCGTTAAGCCATTCTGTGGAGTATAGCTGCATATTTTCAACCTGTGGGCAAAACTGAGTACATAAATAAGAGCATAACAGTAAACAAACATTGCAAACATACTGTGTTCACAAACATGTTCAGTCACCAGGACGGGATGCTTCTTACAGGAGCAATAAGCTATATTAAAAATTGAAAGGGGAGCTTAGAAAACATCCCCTGATACACATGGAGTACAGCTTCTTTGTAAACCCTAATCATGTGCCCAGTGACCTCGGGGAGGGTTGTGACCCTAATCCCCAAGGTCTGCAGTGAGTAGCTGGAGCTGACACTGTGCAGCTGCCTGCACCACACAGCTGCAGGAGCACCTCTCGGCATGGGATCTTTCACCTCTGCCAAGACAGTCTTGTTTCTCCTAAAATTGCCCCCACCAGTTTTGCACCTGAGCAAAACACAGCTCAAAAACCAGCTGCTTAGAAAATAGGTTCCTAAAACACTCACTGACCTAACTTTCAATAGATGACATTAACCATTTAAATCCTCAGCTATAAGCCTATGTATGTTCTTCTCCTTCATCAAGAACCCTGTCTCCTGGAGAATCTTAGCAGTCCTTGATTCTTACACTGCGGGGGACAAGCTACCCTCCTGCATTCACCAAGTCCTCCTTACCACTTGCTAGTCAAAAGCATTTTTCCCTTTGGGAATTTGGAATTGGTGGCCAAGACCAGCAGGCTTGCTCCACAACAAGAACAAGTCATTTTTTAAAAAAGGGACAGTAGCGTAAAAGCCAACCTACATGCATTTTTTTTTTCATCTCCCTGTATACTGTGCCACGAGACAAAAGGAACAGCTCTCCTCTGGGAATAAGGGAGCAAAACAACATTTATCTTCCTAATGCCTGCTCCAATCCCCTTGTATGTGCACAATTATCCTCATCCCAAATTTTTTGTTTCAAACTGTTTTGGTGACTCAGCCGGACAGTGGGACAAAATCACTGAAGGTAGCTGATTTCTCTAGGGATTTTATTCCATATAAAGAGGCAGAGTGCAGAAATGCCTGAGCTTATGCTGGATGAATATATGCAGACCATGCAATTCAGCCCCATGAAGGTAGCCAGGCACACATCCCAAAAGCAATATAGCTATGTTTTTAAGGTGATGTGTATAAGCTAGTAAGCTCAGCTGTCCCCATACTTATTAGGAGCTAAATCAAGGATCTCTGCTGTGCTCCTGCTGAGCTGCAACATTTGCCTGATTAATATTTTTTAGTATGAGCTAGTAGAGAGTGATTACCTTTCTCTATTTCTTTAGGCAGCAAGGCTACCAGGACATCTGTAAGCGTTTAAGAAACATTTCATCTCAGGCAGAGGATCCAGGCACTCTGTTCATCAAAGAGCACTGTTAGATCATGACCCCAAGGCCCCACTTGCCTGTTCAGGTTCAGACTTAAGTTGTCCCAATGCTATTTGGATCCAGACTTTTGTTAATTTTACTTTGAGAAGGGAAGAAAAAGAAAAAAAAAAAAAAAAAAAAAGGAAGAGGTATTATTTATGTTAACCACTCCTTAGCTCCATCTCTGATACACCAGAGATGAATACTGACCACAACTTCCTAGCAGCTGCTTATACTTTGAGCAAAAAAAGAGCAATCCTTCCAATGGCAGCTATCTGAGCACTCCCTTGTGATCCAGGATTTCAGGGCTCCAGTTTCAGCATAGCAGGTCACAGCCCGCAGGTGCAAAGCTTCAAGCAATTATCAGTGAGATGCTGTCCCACAGGGTCTGTTCAAGTCACCCAACACATACATTTAGGATTCCTGTAGTTTCCCACTCCTTTTCAGCTGTCCTTCTCAACTTTAAGTTTATTGGCTATCCACCCAAGTTTTTCAGCTCCTCAGCCTGGTTTCAAGACAATAATTAAAACAGACACAGTATGTTTCACCTCAGAGCACTGAGTGCTGTGTGATTACTCTTAAAAAGAGGTAATCCAGCTGTTTCTCTTTCTCACCTTTCTATTAAAGAAAAAAAAAAAAGTCAAGGAGAATAGGGAAAAGGGGATATTTTCCATAAAGCTCAGATGGGAAAACAGAACCCAAACTCATCCAGGTATTTCCTCAGGCTCTGTCTGAAACTAAAAAGAATAAACAGGAAAAAATGCTGAAAAAAGCATTAAGAAAATTTACATCCCAAAACATACCATATTTATTACATTCTATTTTTCATATATTAGCACCAGCAAATTAAACTAGTGACAAGAAAACTGCATAAACTCATGGTTTACAGAATTTACCTTGGTTTAATTTTGGCAATAAATTCTAGTACTAATAGTTATTAGGAAAGGAAAAAAAAAAATTAAAAAGAGAAATATAGCCTGGAAGCACTTTGAAATTAAAAGGAAACCTGGTCTTTATTTGGTGGAGACTGTTAGTGATAGAATATAGCATTAATGAACAAGCCTGTTTTGCATTAGACAGCACAATGTTTTTGCTACAAACACAAATTAAAGTATTTGTTTCTAGTACAGAAATCTATCGTATCAATTTGCCCTCAGAGGCTCTGTTTCCTCACTCCTCAGGGTGTCTGGCTGTTGGAAAAGAAAAAACATTGATTTAAAACTCAGTTCTGCAAGACGGTTAATTGTGGGAGTGGATCTTACTCACAAGTCATCCCCATGAAGCTAATGAAAATGCTTGTGTGCATAAGAATTAGAGCTGGCGGGGAATTTGTATTTTTCTCTCTTTCTTTTCCCCTGGAAACAATTTTTTGCACAGATACTGCAACTTTTGAGGAAATATATGAGTTTTTACATTGAACTTTCAGTAAGTTATCTTTCTACTGGCCAGGCTGGAAGAGAGCAAGAACAGGAGTTAGGAACTTGACTGTGCTCAAAAACAGACACAGCAGTACTTGTCTGAGGCACGACCCCCTCAGGCTCTCAGCTGAAGTGTTCTGCCTTTTCTAAAACACTCAGTTATTCACAGGGCTAGAGAAAAAGAGATGGAGCAATCAGGATGCATGTCTGAGATGCCAGGGTCCCACGCTGAGGTACCCAGACAATACGTACCTCTACACACAGCAAAGCAGTTGGATAGGGAGGAAGGCTTGAGAGGGGCAACTTCCACTCTGGTCTAATTTCTAGTCTAGAAATTAAAGAACTTCTATGGCAAGTGGGAAAAATCTTTAGCAGAGGCTCAGTCGCAGTCTTGCATCTCCCATATTAAAATTCTTTTTAAAAGTACATTTTCTGAGGGGAGGAGTGTTTTGGCTGGTATCTGCTTCTTTCACAGATTTGGAAAGGGATTTTTCCACACAGCTTTGCACACAGAGGCTTGGGCTCAAAGGACAGCTTTTGTCTTGCAGTCACACAGGGCACAATCCAGCAAAGGTCTACTCCTGGGGCGAACGCTGCTGCCCTGGGAAAACTACAATTATGTGCCATTTCAGTAGGGGCAAGATTAGGACATTCACATTTGTCATTACAAGAATTTCTGCTTGCTCCAGAAAAAAATTTCAAAGTTATGGTGAAGAGTAAAATACCCCATTTCCTCCATGTGAACCCATTCTGGCTTTGGTCATTCTGTTAAATCAGCACTAGCAATATGCTTTTCCATGCCTTTGTGGCAAGCACCTAATGCCACATCACCACCCTTCAGCAGCAGGTTCTTCGTAATGTCTGAGATACCTTTTCATTGATAAGCCCAATTCTGCATTTCTTTGTCTCCTGCTTACCAGTTTTCATTCCTTGCTTGGAAGGATGGTGATATTTAGTATTTGACTGTAATCACATAAATAGACCTTTGTTCTTTACTGTTTGCCACTAAACTGCTTGGGATTTAACCTTTTTCCCTGCAAAAACAGCATAATGCATAACCAATACAGAGAGATACTGTAAGACTGCAACTGTAATTGTGAATCAGAGAAAAATTCCACTTAATAATGTATTACCATGTGCTGTCAGACAACTTTTTCTACCTTTACCTTACACCAGTCCAAAGCATGTTTAATCTGAGATGTAGCACAGCATTGAGAAGCTAGATGTAATCTAATTTATTCAAACACGTTTGCAGGTCCAGTCACAGAACTGAGAGCACATCAGAAATCCAAAAGCTTTTTCTGCTGCTCCAGCAAGCCCTGCAGCCTGCGCTGATCCAGGTCTCTCAGCTAGCATACTACCAGTGCCCAAGCCAGCTAAATTAAAAACAGGAAAGCTCCAATATTGTCCTAAGTCCTACATGTGTGTATATATACACCTATATACACATACGGACTAGTAACATAGCTTTGTTTATTTTCTTGAGTTGCCCACATATGCAGGAATCTGCCATTTAGTAGAGTTGAGGTTTTTTAATAGTTATACTCATCTTTGAATATTTTTTATGGTTTAACTTATTAAAGTTGAAAGGTCTCTTCACAACCAGAGGAAACCAAGTTCTTCTATAAATACAGATTCTTTGAGAAGACAAATATTAAGGATTACCCTACTGTTACTTTTAGGACTCACTTCACAGTTCAATGCCATATTATGTTAGGGATATGTGAGCTACTTCTGAAGCAAAGTATGTTTCTATGGGCATAGCACAGCGTTACACAGTGATAAACTGAGTCCCATTCAAGAAGAAACACAACTTCATCAGCAAGGACTTGGATCAATGGTAAGTACAATCAAACTCCTGACAGGAGGAACAGGGTTTTTTTATGACCATCACATACTTCTCCTTGATATAGATGAGCTTTCCTATCAACGTCTGCTGTAGAGAAAAAGGATTGATTTAATTAAAGCTGAGGGAGAGACCCATTCAAGTCTCCTCATCTGGGATAGATTTGCTGTGGGACTTGGCCAACGGCAAAATCTCTCTGTGCTTAAGATTCCCATTTCTAGAAAGTGGAAAAGTAGCTTTTTCATTTCTTCCAGGGATTTTGTGCAGATAAATATGTGGTACTTATAAGTGTAAGAATGTAAAACCGAGTCTGAACAATAACCTCAAGAAGATGAGCATGATAGTCATTCTTTTAAAGCAAGGATATTAAATCAGTCAAGCAGAAGTATATCATTAAACTATTCTTCTTTCTAAGGTTGTGAGCAAGACCATTCCCCTGAAGGTGACTTGTCAGGAACATATACATTCTCTGTAAGCTACCGATCTCTATTTGCAGTTTTTTAAATATTACTGATAATAGAATCAAGGCGTTTATGCCTCAAAATGTGGTATTTTCAACAGCCACCCACAGAATCACCTCTCTGTCAAATTTTCCTATCATGCCCCAAGAAGAAATAAGGTAAGAGGAACAGGATTTCTCTTCCTTAATCCTATAGCACAGACATTTAAATCTGAGCTAGTCACCCAAGGCTTCCTTTCAAGTCCACGTTGTGAATACATTCCCTCTAGCATGCGATTCATCTCATCCTAAAGCAGACAACTAAAAATAGGTCAGAACTGCAGACTAGGAAGGTTTTTACTTTTGTCAGCTAGCAGGAGGCTAGCAGGAGAAGCTTACCTAAAAAAGTCTATGCAGTGTCCCACCATGTATCAATTTCGTCTCATTGTTTTGTGTAGGCCCTCTTTATCTCATTTCTCTTGTGTGTGTTTAGAAAGTCTTTTAGCATAGTTTAAAATAAGAGTTTCCCAAAATGTAACATGTTTAGAAAGAATATTAAATGCAGATTACACATTTTCCCTCCTATGAGATGAATGTTTGTCATGCAAATTAATTGTACTAAAAATTTCTGGAGCTTGAATTTGTCATACATAGCTAGGTAAAGAATAGGGAAAGTTTAAATGCCATGCTGGTCTTTTACTTCCTTCTGAAGTAGTAGTGTTCCTGTTTCCACAAAAAGGTGGTGTTTCCTGAAGGTAGGCTGTACAACCCATGGGAGAAGAAAAGAGTATCTGGCATCCCAAAATTACTTTCTTTCTGATAAACACATTTTTTTCCAAGTTCCTTAAAAAAATAAGTCTACGACTTCTATTCACAAGGCTTATACCTGTACACACATTGCTGTGCAATGGGAAGGCAAGGAAAAAATTAAAAGCATAGCTTGCCCACAAGCACAACACTGAGGATTCAAAGACTTGCTCAGAAATTTCATCAGCAACAAGAAGATATCTTACACAAGAATAAAGCTGCGTCAATAATAATTAAGAGTACTTTACATGTTGATAGCTTTAAAAAAACCAACACATATTTTACCCATGAACACTGGAATTTAAGAAAGTATTTGTGCCTTAAACATAGAACAGTTTCCAGAAGTCTTGATGAATTTTCCTAATTTAACTTCAGTAATCAATAACATGTTTTCAGTAGAGGCATCTTGGGAAGACCTACTTAATGAGTAATCACATTCACCAGAAATACCCTCTTGTTAGTGGTTACTTTATAAACAATTACTTCTGAAATGAAAGACATGAGTAAAATGACATTTAATCTGTTGCCATTAATACACCAAAGAGGACCTTAAAATGAACTGAAGAGGAAAGATATTGTATGTTTTTCTGGCTTTTTCACATAGCACTAATGAAAGAAAGGAAACAGAATTTTAGTTACAGAGCAGGAGCACAGATCTGCTTGTTGTTTTTACAGTCTTTTAAACGATAAAAAAAAAAGTGGCTTAATCTAAAAGTTTTTAATCCATTTTACAACAGAACAAATAAAGGGAATGGATCTGATTTTTTTTTATCCTTGTTAAATGTCCAACTTCTTCTCCTTTTATTGACAAGCCTCTTCATATGTCCAAGAGACCTTAAGAACTTGTGAGCTTCCAAGAAAAAGCAATGCAGCCTTCTCAAGGTATGAGCTGCATTAAAAAGGCCATTATCATTTTCTTTTAAAAGCCAGATGAAAACAGCTGAATGTTATCTCAAGGAGAAGCCCAGGCTCCATCAGTAGGGGAGGGTCTGACGTGTTCCTGACAGCCCAGGCAGAGGAGCCACCGAGCATCTGAAGATCGTTTCCAATGCATCCCAGATGTGCTCTGTGCTGCTTCTTGTACTGGGTGCAGGTGCCCAGGTACTGGCAGCGGGGGCTGCAGGGGTGGCCTCTGTGAGGAGAGGCTGGGCCTGTCCTGTGCCAGGCACAGCCGGCTCCAGTGGACCTACTGCAGGGCACAGCTGAGCCCATCAGCAATGCTGGTGGCTCCTCTGTGGTAACATATTTAAGACAGGGTAAAAAATGCTGCACAGCATCTGTGAAAGAGGAGTGAGAAAAATGTGAAAGAAACAGGCCTGCAGACACCAAGGCCAGAGAAGGAGAGGAGGAGATGCTCCAGGCACTGGAGCAAGGATTCCCCTGCAGCCCCTGGAGGACTCACACTGGAGCTGATGGATATTCCTGAAGGACCTTTGGAGAGCCCACACTGGAGCAGGGGAAAAGTGTGGGGAGGAAGGAGCAGCAGAGAGGAGCTGTTATGGCCTGAACCCAAGCCCCCATTCTGTACGCCCTGCTGCGCCACTGGAGGTGTGGAGGGGCTAGAGGAGTCTGGAGTGAAGTTGACCCTGTGGCAGGGGAGAGGACAGGTCTTGTTTTAATGTTTGTCCTTTTATTTACCACTACCCGAATTAGTAAGTACATTTTCATTTTAATTGACAATAAATTAAGTTAATTTTCCCTATGTTGAATCTGTTTTGCCTGTGACAGTAATTGGTAAGCAATCTCCCTGTCTTTACCTGAACCCAGAAGCTTTCTTGTTCTTGTTCTTCCTATTTTCGCCCCTTGTCCTGCTGAGGAAGGAAAGTGAGAGAGCAGCTGGGTGGGTGCTTGGCTGCTAGCCAAGGCTAACCCACCACATTTCTGTATTGCAGGAGTTGGCACAACATAGAAATTTCAGTCCATTAATCAAATTTTGACCGTCACCATTCACTTAGTTAGGATTTGGTCCTTTCAGTCTTCAGTAATAGGTATATTACTCACTGGAGTCCACATATACAGACTGCGGTAAGGTAACACGTACAATACTTTGAACAAGTCCAGAATATCCAGCACAGAGGAAGAGAGGTAAAACAGTGGCTTTACACTACCATCAAAACTGCAGCCAGGCCCCACCTTAAGTTAAAAGTAACCTCAAAGATGCTTTATGTTAAGCAAGGATCGCCAAAGCTTGAGAACACACTGCTCTCACATCTTTTTTCTACAGTGAATTAGAAGGGGCAATAGAGAAACTAATTTAGGCATTTTCTACCTTTTTGTCCTCCACCAAAAGGGAATCCTGGAGCAGTCACTGAGGTGGATTTAGCAGTTGCTCTCTTGGCAAAGCCATAATAGAATATTTTATTCTTGAAAGTCATACTTTTATCCGCTGTAAAACAAAAGTGACAGAAAAACCTTTCTTCTCAGAAAGTCTCCTGTTTTGGTGGTGTGTAGCCACATGAGGATGCAACAAAGGATTTAGACGCCAATATCTTTTTAGGAACCCAGTGATATGGTCCAGTATTTCACCAGAATTTAATCTCATATGCATGCATACACACATACATGAGCCTTATACATTTGTTGATCTTTAATTTCTTTCTCCTCTTGACATCGCTGTATAATAGATCAGAAAGGGTAACAGGCAGAATTACCACACAAGATGAACTGGAAAAATGGATAATGGTGTTTATGTTCATAATTTACATTCAATTTGCAACTTCATTCAGAACTCCAGCCCAATAGCCAGTTACAGTCTGTTCAAGTGAGTTAGATAAAAGATTTTTATTATTTCTGTTGAACAATCTCTCAGCTTGCCTGTAAATAAAATTATTTGTTTTGTTGAAAACTGTTGAGTTCTCTCTACGTAATGAACTATTTGTGGCACAATCTGTCCACACTAATAAAAAGAGATGCCTGAACAGGAAACTTTATCTGAGTTGGTAGAACAGCAGCATCAATGCTGGCACTTCTCAAGTTTGCAATTATGGAAAATAATCTGTCCAGAAAAACAAATATCAAACTTAAACTTAATAATAGAGAAGAGGGGAAGAAAACAAACTAAACACACACCTCCACACTCTTTACAGAGAAAAAGAATTTCCAGATAATTTCAACTAGCTCTCAAAATGCACTTTTGTAATTTGTTACCAAGAACAGTGAAATACTCATAAGCATATACGGTACGATACCAAACAAATAGGTTTTCTGACATTTTTTTCAGGCAAACAGATGAACTGACCTATGAATAGATGCAATAAATTATGTTGGATATTAAACCACTAACAAATTATAATTTGTCATGAAACTACATGGCAAGCTTTGATCTCAGCTTGTTCTAAAATGAAACTGTGTGGTTTTTCAAAAAGAGTCAAGGGCAGCAAAAATCAAACCTGCAGAACATACTGCAGACAGGATTTCTCAGAAACATCTGTGTTGCAGAAGCAACACACAACTCGAAGCTCACTAGCTAACTAACATTGAAAGATCTTTGTCATTTCAGTTTTATTTTCTGGAGAAGTGAGACTGAAAAACCTTTTGCTCCAAATGCCTTTGAGTAACTCCCACACTTCCTGCTTATTTCCCCAGCCAAGCCATAGAAGAGGCACAGAGTCAGGTATTCTGCTTCCTCTGCAGTGCAGCTGCAATACAAGGCTGGAAAATCTCCATTTCAATTCTCTTAGGGGAAAAAGAAGTCAATATTTTCAAACAAAGTTTCAATTTGGGGAAATATGCATTTCTGCATGTCATTCTAGCAGAAAAGTTTAAATCAGTTCCACTTTTCAGTTCTCACATCTGGGGAAAAATATCCTCCCATAACTAGCAGGGACCCTCATTGGGTCCCCTCAACCTGCTGCCATCTTTCCACCCAACATGGAAGGGACAGGCACATGGACTGTAACCTTCATCTTTGCAAAACATTCCTGGTTTCTCAGGAATTCCTGGACTCTGAAACTGCTCCCTTAACTTTTACCCCCAGACCTATGATCTGCAGCAGTGGGAATACATGAGGCCCTTGTTCACAATAAGCCATATATTTCACTCCACACCTTCTGCCTTCAGATCTCCCGTCCCTTTCTTGCCTCTTAGTGATTGTTCCATGCCCACATTTTTGTTCTTCTTCAACTACAGGTCAAGTCATAAATGAAACCTTTTTCACTATTGAGAAGCCATTTTCTAGAGAGATTTTACAGCAAAAAAGCCTTACCATTCAGCCACCTAGAACATGAGCAGTGATTGGACCTAAATAGGTCTTTGCTATCCATACAATCTATAATTTCTGTTGTACATGACACTTTCTCTCTATCACAAAGGAGATTAGTTTGCTTCAGCTGCAATCATAAATCTGTAATAAAGGACTCAGTCAAGTTGTGAACATGCTACACTAGCTACAAATCATTGCTAATCTACATACATTCCTGGCTCTGGCATTCAGTGAGATGGACTTTGTCACATCTCCCATATAACGGTGTGCATGAGATGGCACAGCCAGGACTCAGGAACAACCACAAAACTACGGATGAAATGCAAAGAGTAAATTTATTTTCATTACCTCACCAATTGGGGGATCCCCAAAACAGCACACAGGAAGAGGCACACAAGTGGAAACGCAGGCACCACAGAGCTCGTTCTATGCTAGAGGATCACCAAACCTGCTCTTTTTGCCTGAATTTCAGGGATTCGTGCAGGCGTAATTTACCACTGTGCTTTGATCATTCCCACAGGAGGACAGGAATCTCAAGCATGTTCAATAGGGTGCCCCTAAGTCTATCACAGGCCTATGTTATCTAAACTTGTTCTACTTGTCCAACACACAAGTCCAAACAACAATTAGTATGATATAGTCTTTTTTGACACCCCAGCTGCAAGTCACTTTTGTGTGTCTACAATCCTCCTCACCAATCTTCCATTATTTTCAAAGAATCATAGAATCATACAATAGTTTGGGTCAGAAGGGAGCTTTAAAGGTCATCTCGTCCAACCCCCCTGCTGTGGGCAGAGACATCTTCAACTGGATGAGGTTGCTCAGAGCCCCGTCCAACCTGACATGGAATGTTTCCAGGGATGGGGCATCTGCCACCTCTCTTGGCAACCAGTGTTTCACCATGCTCATTCTTCCTTATATCTAGTCTAAATCTACCCTCTTTTAGTTTAAAATCATTCCCCCTTGTCCTGTTGCAACAGGCCCTGTTAAAAAGTCTGTCCCCACCTTTCTTATAAGCCCCTTTTAAGTACTGAAAGGCTGAAATAAGGTCTCCCTAAAGCCTTCTCTTTTTTCCCACACTGTGTAACTATTTTATTCACAAAATTTGACTTTTCTTCCAGAGACAGCTTGAAGGATGTTCAAAACTGTGCAAACTGAAGATATCCAAAACTTGGAAGAGAGCTGTAAGCACAAATGGACGAGTGGTTAGGTAAGCAAAACTCCTTCTTCATTTGCTTCATTACTTATTTCATTCTTGCGAAGCATTTACTTGCAAACCTAAACAGCAGGCTTAAAGCTAACTCTCAGAACTCTATTTATTGCTCACACAGCACACAAAGAAAAGCTTAGATACTCTGGATAAAAGCAGGATCCATTTTCCATATTCCTCCCTTACAGAGCAATACAAAACCTACCCATACTCCAAAAGATGTAGCTCTCAATGATCAAATGCAGCAAATAACCAACAGTCCTAAAGCATCTTCGTTAAATCCACTCTTCAGTGACCAAAAGCTTACCCTAAAGTTCAGCCCCCAGTAACAACTACGCAATGGAGCCCTGTATACATATCTAGGGAAAACATATTGCACAGTGCACATTCCTGTCTCATTCCTTATTAAAGGAATGCAAATATAGATGCAATGCTGCCCTAGAGACCCACTAATTTGCATTTTTTCCTCATAGAATCATTTTGACTTATCAGCATGACTGTAAGTTATCTGAAACATGAGGTGATATGGTGAACTCTTCCTCAGAATTGCTTTTAGAAACTGGCAGAACCCTCGATTTACCCTGCTACTAAGTCCCTAGTATGCCAACCACAACCAAAAATTTAGAGCAAAATTCTGGATCTGGGGTGAAAACTTATTTTTCCTCCATTCATCAGAGGAATGCACTTCAGCATACACTTTTTCCCAGGTCACAAATAGAGTATACTTGCCAAAGCAAAGCTTTTAAACAAATGCTTTATATATGTTAGTATGGCTTCAAGGATTTATCTATAAAATTTTAATGTTCATGTTATACTTGAAGGTCAAAATAGAATCTTTTCTGTATAAGAAAGATACTCTTTACATCTCTCTTTCCTCATTTGTATTTTTACATACAAGACCTCATAGATTGATTTCAAAATTTGACTTTAAAAAGAATTAATACTACAGTGCATTAGCCATTCTTGTGGCCTTTCCAGCCTATGATTAAAAAAATTTTAACATTGGTCAAACTTGGAAAAAGACCCTTAGTTTCCACCATGCCAGAACCAAAGGTACTAGATATTAGAATTTCAATGCAGTGCACCCTTCAAATTAAAATATAAAGGGCTTGAATTCTAGTTAAGACCTATACTGAAGAGGCACACTATTTAAGTATGAACATAGTCTAGACACAGACACCTCTTTTGTGCTTGCCTCACTTAAAATTAAGATTTAGGAGCCTGTTAAAGTAAACAGTGCCTGTAAAGCAAGTGCAACTTGTGTTTAAGAGAGGCTAAAATACAGACACAGAAAACAGTCTTGACTTATCTTTTCTCTTCCCCTTTATTTCTACCTGCATGGAGCTGCAGCCTTTAACCTGTTCAAGCTCAATTTGTTTAGGGGATGACATTTGGATTGTGCTGGTAATTAGCCTGGGGAGGCAAAGACTAATGACCCCAATTACTGCTGGAGGCACAGCGGGAGAGTCTTAAACACTAAAGTTTATCAGAGTGTGTGGGGGGTGAAGGGTGTTAAAATACAAACAGAACAGCTTTCCTTGAGCTAAGACATCTAAATAGGGTTGCAGTATTCTTGCTGTGCATTGTAAATTGAAGTTATTCTTTGGGAAAAAGCAGGTTTTTGCATCCAAAACAAAAGGTTTTTTTAATCCAAACTTTCAAGATGGGCTGACAACAAGGAGAATTTTTGAGAAACATAAGCACCACATTAGAAATGGCCACGTATTCAAAAGTACCTTTTACTTGTTTAACTGTGTAGCCCTGTAATAGGGTGTTGCCACTGCCAGCAACAGATCACGTTCTTGCACTGAGTTTGCGAGGCCTCTGGACTGCTACATCTGAGCATTCCTTCACCCGCCTGTAGCTTTGTTTTACTTGGTTTAGCTGTGGCAGCAATCTCTCTGGCTGACTTGATGTCTACAGCTAACGTGTTTTAGTCATGTTTGTTGTGTGGTACAATCCTAGTTTTATATACATATCAGTAACAAGCAGTTATTGTTGGCAGAACGAAATATTTATGATTCTCACACAATGCTATAGTGCAGAGAAACGCAGCCCTGGTATGAGAGCAGAGGCCTGGGAAGTGAGGACGCAGGAGGTGGCGGAGGTGAATACTGACATGGGATGGTAAGAGATGGGTCCAGCATTTAGTACTGGAGACTCCACAGCTGTGCAGAGCTCTCTATAATTTTCAGTTGAAAACCAAACCAACCAACCAACCAAAAAAAAGACCTGGAGCTGGACAGACCTGGTCTTTGGGGTAACAGAGAGAACAAAGAAATAGCATCTAATATATGCAAAGAGTACCATATATAGTTGTTGTGGTTTAACCCCAGCCGGCAACTAAGCACCACGCAGCGGCTCGCTCACTCCCCCACAGTGGGATTGGGGAGAGAATTGGAAGGGTAAAAATGAGAAAACTCGTGGTTGAGATAAAGACAGTTTAATAGGTAAAGCAAAAGCCATGCACACAAGCAAAGCAAAACAAGGAATTCATTCACTCCTTCCCATCGGCAGGCAGGTGTTCAGCCATCTCCAGGAAAGCAGGGCTCCATCACGTGTAGCGGTTACTTGGGAAGACAAACGCCATCACTCCAAACGTTCCCCTTTTCCTTCTTCTTCCCCCAGTTTTATATACTGAGCATGACATCATATGGTATGGAATACCCCATTGACCAGTTTGGGTTAGCTGTCCTGGCTATGCTCCCTCCCAGCTTCTTGTGCACCAATATGGGAAGCTGAAAAGTCCTTGACTATGTAAACACTACTTAGCAACAACTAAAACATCAGTGTGTTATCAACATTCTTCTCATCCTAAATCCAAACCACAGCACTATAGCAACAACTAGGAAGAAAATTAACTCTATCCCAGCCAAAACCAAGACAATATTAAATCTGGATATAACCTGGAGTTGCACAGCAATGAAGAAAAAGAACAAAATAGAAGTGTTAGCAAACTTACAAGTGGTGGGTCCCAAGTGGATCGTGGGAGAGGAAACCAGTACTTAGAAATATCGGAAGAGTTATAACAAAAGTATTAGCAGAAATCATTCACAAAACTCTTTACTAAAGAGCAAGACAGGATTCCATTTCCTCTGAGAATAAGACAGTTTTCAAAAAGAAAACAAGCAGTCTGCTTGTTGCATCATGATGAAAATCTAGATATAATGTTATGTGAGCTTCTATGTGACTACAGTCTAAAATATGTGCTTAATTTTACACCACATTATCTGTTCATATTCTTCTAAGCACATAGGAACTTTCCTCCCCAGAATTCAGTCCAGCTGTGTGTTTTCCTTCTGTTTCTGCAGAACTTCTGGTGCAAACAGGCGCCAGCCCTGCCCGGTCCGGAGGCACAGTGAGTACACGCTGTCCTCAGGCCCACCGCACGCACAAAATTTGCGCTGCACAAGAGGTGCTCTTCATTTTGCTCAGAGGAAAGATGACCCCAAGCCCAGGGCAATGGTGAGATCTGCATGTCCTAAACCCATCCACAAGGACCAGTTGTGCAGCATGTAACTCCCTTCTAAACCTCCATTGGGAAAGCTGCTTTTGGGAGAGGGCCTCTTTCACGGTCCCCAGGCTACAGTAGGGTGCAAATGTAGAGAACTGCACCATCTTCCTAGATGTGTTTTTTATTTTGCTGTCAGAAGTATAGTATTCCTTTGAAGCACTATGCTGGTTCCATTGTCTGTAATGAGACCTTTCATGTGTGAGAAGTGTGCATGGAGCGTGCACAAGTAAAAGCAACATTAGGGGCTTTTTATTTCGAAGATAGAAGAACTTGAAGATATACCCCAGTAACACTTTTATAATATTTCCTCTTTACATTTGGTGAAATGGTAATAATCCATTTCAAGACCCAGAAAAAAAATACAAATAGACAGCTACCTTTTTATTTTCCTTTTGGAGACAGAATTTCTCTAAGTATTAATATATTTTTTGGCTCACTGAACTTGAAATATTTTCTGGGAATAAATGGACCCCGTGCACGTGTAGTTTTGTAGTTACATGCATGTTCAGTCTCATCAGTTCTGCTGATCATGACCACACAGTGATGGACAAAGCTATCAACAAATTAAAAACACACTCTCTAGCCTAGTCCTGACTCTCAATTAACATCTCCAGGAACGAAGGCATTGCAAGTAAGCAAAAGAGCTGGGCTAAATATTGTACACATGCAAGATCAACACAAGAAGGGGGGAAAAAATTGTTATATCTAATTTAGTTTTCTCCTCTGCATTGGATTGAATTCACATAGTCATCTAAGGATAAAATATTAGCAAATATTCACACTTATGAATCTACATATGCAGAAGTAAAAAAGTTAGCTAATGCATTCCTAGGAGTAGGTGTCCTTCCTAATCTCTCCAATTTCTCCTGCAACACAGCCCTTTGGCCAGTACTGTAAAAACTTCATCGTTTCATGCAGCTGAACTGCTCATTAGTACAGCAGTTGATAGCATTGCATAGGGCAGCACACATACTGTGTCGGAGTGGAAGATAAGAAAGAAAATCAAAGTAGTAATTTTCTTTTGCTCAGGCTTTTTCTCCACTTTGATGTGATTTGTTAGAATGCACTTAGTAATTTGATAGCATTCTTCTTTCCCCAGTCAAGTTCCAGCAGTACTTTAACAGTGCCCCAGAGTGCCTGTCACTCTCTGACATCTGTTACAGTTGAAGGCCATCAGCTGGGTTTGCATGTCGAAAACAAATTCTCAGTGGGTTCTGCAATTTCTCTGCGCTGTTGCTGTGCAGCAAAGTAGTATCTATTGATCACTGACTGGAACTGTGGTAGGTCAACAATTACTGCTGATGGGAGCTCTCCCGCGCCTCCGTGTAGCAGCATGCATTTATGTGGCTCTAAATGAGCAGGTGGAGGGGAGGGTACTTGGGTGTATGAGACAAGGAAAGGCTCTGCTCCTGAGAAGTACTTTTGTAAACAAAGAAACTTTAAAGCACTTAAACGTGTAAAATTAAAACCACATTATCTAATAGAGTATCCATCTGGCACAGAAAAAAAAAAAAAAAAGGAAGAAGCCAGGAAAACTGAAACTTACACAAGACTAAATTAAACATCTACATTAGAAGGTCAGAGATGATAACGAATTATTCCTAAACTCTCTCAATACTCCATTCTACATCTGATGTTTCAAATACAAACAAACACACAAGGAATTAAAGTACTAATGCATTCTGAGGAGTACTACAGTCATTTCTGTTTAGAAGTGAAGCTATTTTAGACAGTGTTTCTTCCCTTCCTTTTTACAATATTATAAGATTTTGTAACTTCAATCAATTCAATTCCACACTACAGTAAAAAATTACCATGCTAATTGTAGGTGGGAGAATTGTAGGTGATTGCACTCTTTTAAACAGTGCTACACAGATTTAGACACTTGTGGTTTTTTGAGAGGAAATGGCATGGAATTCAAGCCAGAAATTTGGCAGTGATGTGGAGTAACACGTTACTTTGTATCAGAGGAGGTAATACATAAATGTCAAGCCAGTCTCACTGCCCAGAGCCTTGCTATTACAGCGATTAGATTTCCCAAAGATCTCGTTTCAACCTTGTTTACTAAGACAGAGTGCAAATGGCCACCGGCAAGTACCTTGAATGAATGCAATTTGTGAAACTTCACTGTCAAGCCTATTGGACAGTTAATAAATCTGATTTCTATCTTTCTATCATCTCCTTCATTTTGAAAAGAAACAGTGTTTAAAGTATATGCTCTACCAACCATGCCAAATGTACTGCTGCCAGAAACAGGACCGGGAAAGCCGTTCTCAAGCTCCCTAGGCCAGCTCACATGCGGTTCTGTGTCTCTATCCAGAATGATCAAGGTCCCTGTTTCTTGCCCCCAACACCTCCTGGCGAGGAGGCTCCTCTCCTGCCAGGCTACCCCACCACCAGCGCTGGGAGCTGCTGCCTGGGGGAGGAGGTCCCGAGGGGCTAGAGTGCCCTCACCTTCCCCCCATCTCTGCACCTCCGCTTTCCCAAATAAACCTGAACTCACAGAAAAATGCAAGTCCTCTCCTCTCTGAGCAGAAATGATACTTTGCCTCTGAAGTAACCCAAAACACACCTTGTATGGGTGCATTCAGTAAAGGGATACGAATAAGCCCTGTCTTAATCTTGTAAGTTGCTGATGAACGGAGCAGAGGTACAGTCGACTGCATTCATGTTTTCACCAACTCTGTTCCCCATTTTGACATGAAAAGGAGACTAAAAAACAAACACACACAGACTGACATACAAACGGAAAACTCCCTTCATCTGGAGAAAGGAGTCTTTGCCACTTTTACCATAATACATTAAGGATGCATTTGCTTCACGGCATCTCAGCAGAGAGCAGGGATGGGGGCAAACACCACAGGCAGGAGTCAAGCAATGGTGTTTTTACATCCACAAGCAAGAAAATATTAACCAGAAACATATGTAAATAGAAAAAAAATGCATTATTTATTTTAAATCATAGCAGACAGTTTTAAAACAGGAGGCTGCACTTGAAATATCAGAAATGCCTAGAAAATAACAGGACAAATAACTGATAAAATCAAATCTGAAATTTATGAAAGTGCAAGCAAGAGCGCTTGGAATTACTCACACCAGTATGTGTGAGTAATAACAACACTTTTTTAACCTTTACTTGGAAGCTGCTTTTAACAGTATAAACCAAGACTAGTCACTTAATTAAGAATTTGTAAATATATAAATAAAAGCTATGTTTCCATATTTTCACATAACAATACCCTGATAGAAGCTGTATTTATTTTATTTAGGTATCATTTCTAGACTGCTTCTATTTTCTTTCCTCACCTTTTGATTGATTAAGAGAATTGACAGGTTAAAAGTGCAAGCCTTTTGAGTGGTATAAAAACCCACAAGATTTCTCACACTGACAGTAACAGCTAAGCAGAGACAGAAAAAGAATAAGCTTAGCAAATACTAAATTGCTCTATGAAAACGGGTTCTGTGTGGATACTGAGCTAAGTTTCCCATTTAGCACCCTAATGAGCAAAAAGAAAAGGAATTTGAAAAATCAAATTATCAGTCAGGTAATATGCATAATATGCATTTTTAGGTCTCTGCAACATTGCGAAGAACTACCATATGGACTAATGCTGCTAATCCTACTTGAAACCACAAACCTAATGAGACAATTTAAGTAAGCCAGGGGATAAGCTGTGCTCTTGTGCATGACGTTGAATTTCATGAATAAAAAGGAACAAGAATTACCACTAGCAGCCTTTGTAAAAGTAGCAGAAACACTCCTAAGAAAGGAAAAGCAATCGAAATTGCACAAAGTGCATGCCACAAAGTATATTAAAGTATGTCTGGAGAGAAACAAAAATTGTATTTAAATTGGATTAATGCAGCGTACCTTGCTCTTTTGTAGTTTAAATTGCAGTGCAGTTCCAAATCAGTCAGATAATTTAAAATAAAGACGAATAATGGAGTCTGTTTCCATATCGCTAGCTACATGCAAAGCAAATTTTGCTGAAGTAATCCAGTTGTTCTTTCTACTATTTAATTTGATAGCAGGCTGCCTCCAACTAATTATCAGGAAAGTTGGAGATGTAATTCCATAGGAATCATGCTAGTACCAGCAGCTAACATTCAAACACCATGCAGGAACCAGCAACTTCATTCCTGGATAGTGTTACTTGTTGACATAAAGCTTTTGCTCAGAGGCATTCAGGTTCCCGCAGTTCCTCTGATGACTCTTATTCTGGTGATTTAAGATTTTATCTTCTTCAGATACCTGGCAGACATCTGGCTTGTGCCAGAGATGACCAGCTCCACCTCAGCTACCCCAATTCCTGGACTGACATTTAGGGCAAACAGTCCAAAAGGGGGTTTGCTGGGCCACCAGCCATCAGTGGGCCTGTGGTACTGATGTCCTCTGATGTCATCCCTGATGACTGATGTCATCTCTACTGTGGTAGAGATGTCCCCTTCGGTGAGTTCAAGCTGCCACTGCTCAGTCAATCAGGCATTGTCTGTGAGGGACCTGGACCTTTGCTGACCAAACCTCTGGAGACAGTGACTGCTGTGGTGGCACACACAGCACTTTTCTGGACCTTACATTTTAGTTGACTGTGACATGTTAATCTGCTGTGACATGGCTGCTGTCAACAGATTACATAAAAAGAGGAAGAAGTAGGAGTTCCTCAGAGATTGTTAATATTTTATTTTTAAACATCATTTTTACTAATGGGACTATATTTTATGTAGAACAGGTTATCATATATTTTATTTGGGATCCAGTGCAACTTCTGCTAGTCTCTGACAAAGTTTCCATTTGACTCAATAGAACAGGCCTGCATCCTGTAAGTGGCTTTTTTTTTTTTTTCCCACTTTTGGGAGAATAGGCAGTAATTTTTAAACACTGTTAGGAGATTGTATCTCTTGCATAGGGTTATGCAAGAAAACTGATTTACCAAAGTAGCTGCTAAGTCAGAGTCCTATCATTTTTTTAAAAAAATTCAAGTTTAAATGAAAAGCAATTCTTTCCCCTCCACTAAATTAAAACTTTTTTTAAAAAATAGACATCAAATAGGACAATTTCTTGTATCATAGAGGCCAAATGTTCTGTCACAGCTCTGAAATGTATCTCTTGTCAAAAGTACAAGAGAGATATTTATTGCCAGGGGTGTGTTATGTACAAGGTCTTCCTAAATAATCCAAGAAAACAGTCCATGCTAAAGCCTTGCAAATCTACTTTTTAATTCCTCGTTCATATTCATCCATTCAGTCCAGTAATTCACCTTCTCTCTGATGGACTGCTGTTAACGACTAAGATAATTATTGCGGCAGTGCTACTTTCACGCAGACCCACAGCCTTAGACTTTTTTCTCTTCAGTCCAAATGACTGATAATTTTTTTTTCTCTTTTTTTTTAAAGATCCAACCAATTCTTTCTGAAACATTGGGTTTCTAGTCATAATGAAATAAATTCTTTTAGCCTTGCTTATTAAGACACAATTTTCCCATGAAGGGACATTCAAGAAAATTGAACCTTCAGTTTTTATAGGCTCCTATCATTAGGTATTTCCCACTGTTAGTCTAACCATGCAAATTACAATCTACACTCATGGCTACTGAAATTACAGAATTCAGTCCAAGAGATCTTCAAGTAAAATTCTCTACAGTAAACTTAAGTGTCTATCTTATTTTGCTTCCATGCTCCTCCCCTACAAAACTGATGGCTGGGTCTGTTGTAAGAACATGAACCTGCAAAGACTGATAGAGCAACTTTAGTTGCAGGCGGAGAGATATGGTCCTTGGCATTGCATGTGTACACAAAGCGAGCATTTGCACTTTGGTATGCTGATTTTAGGAGTCTGGTATCATATTTACTGTCCCAAAATCTGCATCAGGCTCTAAAAAGATCATCAAAAAGGTCACAAGGAATAAATAAAAAGAAAGAACAACAGCAAAGGCATGTTGCATTTGGCTTTGCTGAAAAGGGGCAGAGTGGAGTCAGTAAGAAAAGATTCCCCACTTCAAATGTAATAAGGCAGTATTTTTTGAAAGAAAACTCTGAAATACAAGGCAATTTTGCACAGACCAGCACTGATACAGTGGGCCTTAGGGCTTACCCCTTTACAGAAATCAAAGGAACAGAACCAGCAGTGTCCTCTGCGTGTCTTTCCTTTGCTTTTTCTGTACCTTTCTGTCCACTTTTCACCATGGGAACTTGTTTTAACCAGGAATTTTCTTCCAGACTTACTTATCCATAAAGGTTAAGACATGAACACATAAAAATAGTAAGCATGGCAATCATTAGAAATTCCAGCCTATCAGGAGAAACTGCCTAAAAAATTGTCACATTTTCTAGAAAAAAAAATTAATTTGGAGGCAATTGCCACAAACCCTACCCAAACCTGCCTGTGATCTGTGAATATGCTAGTTGTTACCTCAGGCTCTAAGCACTATTACTCGAAGCTGGAATGAATTATCAGGCATTAACACCATTACAGTAGCACATACTAATGATATCTGTACTTACACTAAATCTGTTTTGATATCCTCCCATTAAGTGGAAGACATGAACATAGGAAAATTTGTATGTGATTTTTTTCCGTTATTATTTAAAAAAGGAAAAAGAAAAAAAAATACTGGAAATATTTTATAAGCTAGTGAACCCATTAGAAATTTGAAAGCACAATGTTCTAATAGTTTTATAGTCCTTTCTTTTTCCATTATTGACAGTGAATTTATTATCCCTATTCCTTGTAAACCATTAAAAAAACCTCTATTAATATTTGCTTCATACACCCAGAAATCATGCCTTTAAATACAAAAAATTAAAAAGCTTATATTATGTTTCAAAAAACCCCAAGACTATGATCCATTCACAACCACTATCCAACTCCAACCCTTTATGATGAGATAATTCTCAAAATAACTTCTCTAGTCTTTTCTTGAGCCTCAGAGGAAGGTTTGCCTCAAGTCTTATGAGGAGCAGCTGAGGGAACTGGGACTGTTTAGTCTAGAGAAGAGGAGGCTGAGGGGAGACCTCATCGTGCTCTACAACTACCTGAAAGGAGGTTGTAGCGAGGTGGGGGTTGGTCTCTTCTCCCAAGTAACAAGTGATAGAATGAGAGGAAACGGCCTCAAGTTGCGTCAGGGGAGGTTTAGATTGGATATTAGGAAAAAATTCTTCACTGAAAGAGTTATCAAGCATTGGAAGAGGCTGCCCAGGGAAGTGGTGGAGTCACCATCCCTGGAGGTATTTAAAAGACTTGTAGATGTGGTGCTTAGGGACATGGTTTAGTGGTGGACTTAGCAGTGCTAGGTTAATGGTTGGACTTGATGATCTTAAAGGTCTTTTCCAACCTGAACAATTCTATGATTCTATGGCTCTGCCCATAACCCCCCTGGTGAATGTCCCCACCAGAACCTGTGCGTTCAGCCACTCAGGAGCAGCACCACCAACCCCCACCCTCCAAAGTGTTTGTTGCCATTAAGACAGCACCAGCACCCTCCATGATGTCTTCTGTTCAATGAATTTCAATAAAAAACTTTAAACTAAACCACTTTATCTGTTTTGCAGAGAAAAGGTGTGCATATACAGTCATTCACCATCGGCTGTAGTGGGTGGTGGCTACCCAGTCATCAGCTAAGGTTAGAAGGTAGCTGAGAAACATGAAATGGGAGTCCTGTAGGATCAGACCAACAGTGCAATCAGAACAGGATTCATCTAGAACTGGACCAGTATTAAAAAAAAAAAAAAAAAAAAAAAAAAAACTAAAAAAAAAGAGAAGGGAAATCCAGTTNCCACTTTTCACCATGGGAACTTGTTTTAACCAGGAATTTTCTTCCAGACTTACTTATCCATAAAGGTTAAGACATGAACACATAAAAATAGTAAGCATGGCAATCATTAGAAATTCCAGCCTATCAGGAGAAACTGCCTAAAAAATTGTCACATTTTCTAGAAAAAAAAATTAATTTGGAGGCAATTGCCACAAACCCTACCCAAACCTGCCTGTGATCTGTGAATATGCTAGTTGTTACCTCAGGCTCTAAGCACTATTACTCGAAGCTGGAATGAATTATCAGGCATTAACACCATTACAGTAGCACATACTAATGATATCTGTACTTACACTAAATCTGTTTTGATATCCTCCCATTAAGTGGAAGACATGAACATAGGAAAATTTGTATGTGCTTTTTTTCTGTTATTATTTAAAAAAGGAAAAAGAAAAAAAAATACTGGAAATATTTTATAAGCTAGTGAACCCATTAGAAATTTGAAAGCACAATGTTCTAATAGTTTTATAGTCCTTTCTTTTTCCATTATTGACAGTGAATTTATTATCCCTATTCCTTGTAAACCATTAAAAAAACCTCTATTAATATTTGCTTCATACACCCAGAAATCATGCCTTTAAATACAAAAAATTAAAAAGCTTATATTATGTTTCAAAAAACCCCAAGACTATGATCCATTCACAACCACTATCCAACTCCAACCCTTTATGATGAGATAATTCTCAAAATAACTTCTCTAGTCTTTTCTTGAGCCTCAGAGGAAGGTTTGCCTCAAGTCTTATGAGGAGCAGCTGAGGGAACTGGGACTGTTTAGTCTAGAGAAGAGGAGGCTGAGGGGAGACCTCATCGTGNAATAGAGAGATGGGATATCCAGTTTCTAAATATGGATAGATCTGTTAACAGCACACAAAGTTTTCTGCCCCTTCTTCTACGAAAAAGCAGCCCACTTACCTCAAAAACACTATACAAATTATTCCAAGAGCATTTATATCATTTATATATTCCATGAACCTGTCTTCACCTCTACCCAGTGACAAAGTCAGTATCAAGAAAAGTAGTGATAAAGGAATTTATTAAATAGTGAATTCATAACAACACTGATACCCAGAAACTGAGAGGTTTATAGTTTTATAGATCATTACCAGCTAGAATGGTAACTGACAATTTTTGAATGATGCTCTGAAATAACATGAAGTAATTTCTAGTGAACTACATAAAAATGAAAATAAACGGCACTTATCCCTATTCTATACAATAAATCATGTTCTCAGTTTAATATTGTGGAACACAAATATACCTAAAAGAAAGGGAGTGTAAAAATGTAATATTGTCTTACAAGCATAGTTAAATTGGAAAGTTTTGCTAAAATATCTTCCTTTCTCCACTGAAATCATTCTCTTGTAAAGTCCTGAGATTCCTCTGCTATCCACCTCTCCTTGCATATTTTATGAGACATTTCTGGATGTATATTGCAAAAGGAAATATGACATTAAATTCTTTTCAAAGTGACATTGCTGAGTGTGTTGGAAGTATTTTCTGTGCTCTTCATGAATGACAGGCTGCATGTCCCAGGCATCAGCTGTGCGCAGTTCATTAGTGCTACAACTGCAGCAAATCAGATGACTGTTTTACAGGGCTCTTCAAAGGCAGCAATAAGCAGCCAGCTTTCACTGACTGAGGAAAAGATGATTCCTACAGCCACAAATTTTGGTGCTTTTTTTTTTTTCTTTTTCTTTTTTAGAAAACAAGTTGCCAGCCAAGGAAAAGAAGAATGAAAAATATATTTCTAAGAGACATGGACACCCTTACAAGAAATTTTTCTAAGCAGGGCAAAATGGAGAGTGGGAAATTGTTTGCTGGAAATTGTTCTGGAAAAATCTCTATTTTTCCTTGATGATTTGCCTCATAATTTGTGGAGGTTTTAAGGAAAATCTAACACAGGTTCAGGAGCATCCGATACCTGGAAAGGGTACACAGAGACACTTTGCTTCCAGGAAGTATACTTGAAGTTTCCTTAAATATATTCATATATATACACTTAAAATTTGAATTGTAATTACTGAAAGTCAGGCAGCTTTTCTATAAACCTGGTTATTAATATATGCAGTAGGCTCACTGCATTACCAGTAGCTCAATTTCCTCTAATGGTTTGCTGTATGACTAGATTTTCATGAATGGAAATGTAACCAGTAGATTAAAGTCTTGCATGCACCCCAGTATTTTGCAAGCATCGATGCGGAAAGACTAGAGCAGGAGTCTCTTAGGTCTTGTTTATGTAGAACCATTCTGAAGATTAGTTATCCTTATACTAAAGGATAGGTTATTCCTTACAAAAAAAAAAAAAAATGGACAAAATATTTTTAAGAGGTAGAGGGGAATGTTTTACAAAATGCTGTACTAATTCTCTAAAACCAATTTGTCAATTTTAAACATGAACTCATGAATACTTTCAGAAACTCTTAGAATTGTGGTAGGGTGTTGGAGGGGAGAGGGATCTGCCAAATCATACTGCTAAGGACTACAGAATGAGATGTAAACAGGTACATACAAAAGTTTTAAGCATAAACGTGACTGGTTTCTGCATGCATTTGCCAAAGCATCCTGCTTCTCCAGAGACGTATCTGACAACCTCTCCCACAATCCAGGACACTGACAATATTAAAGCAAATTTGTGCAGCCACATGATACGATGCACCAAAGTACACATTTAATGAACAGGACCATGCCGCTTTTGTTAGCGTGCTCCATGGAAGAAATGATTGGAATCCAAATATCACTTGATCTTTCTGAAGGACCTCAAACCTGAACATCTGCAACCCCTACTATAAAATTCTTACATCTTCTTAACTTCTTCCTTTCAATTTTGGAGAGGTAAGACACCAGAAATGTTCATAACAAACTTCAAACGGCAAAGCAAAAGACTATAGACTGGATAGACACCATCCACGCTTCCTTTGTCTCTAAAGTCAGTTCAGATAAGCTTGTGACAAGAGATTGCTCAGTTACTGGGAGACTCATGATGAGACATAACTAATACACTAAGAAAAAAAAAATCTCATTCTTGAATGGCTATCAGTGAGTGGCAGGTTTGACAAGACATCAGGTGGAGAGGGGTAGATGAAGAATGCAGACTCTGTCCAAGAAACCAGGTATCAAATAGGGTCCAAGCTCACAACATTTCTACAACTGAGTGCTTTCATAAGCATCTCGCAAAAAAAAACCCTTTTTTGGCCATACTGAAAGGGTTTCCAGCTCAAAGAGCAACAAAACAAAATGAAAGACCCACCCACCCCCACACACTTTATTACAACTTTAGGCATATCATCCAAGATGTGAAAAACAAAGCTGTATTTGATCACCATTCCCGCTAATGAAAAGTGAACTTCTTTTGATCCAATAAAATGCACAGGTTAACAGCTGGAATGAGAACTGCCACATATCAAGCAAAATCCTACTTTGTCCTTGACAAAGCAGAAATGGTTTCTTCAAGATGAAAAACTATCTTTTTACAGTTTGTTTCATTTCTTCACAGGAATAGGTAAACTTCATTTCTACACCAAGCAAAAAATGCCATAAATACATCAAATATAGATTTGACACAATCCAAGTGAGAGAAGTGCATCCTACAATATATGAAAGAAATGCTAAAATTCACCAGAGAATTGCATAACATATCGCGACGATGCACAGCACTCAGCTGAAACAGTTGAGACAATGTTAGACTCTTTGTTAGCAAGCAGTTTGCATCTAAAAAACCTATATTCATTATTAGGATTTTTTAAATCTCCCAATGTTCTGATCCGTTTCAAAAAGCAGGAAATTTTGTATTTTCCACTCTTTAGGTTGGTAAGAGACTTCATGCTCTTTGAGGGACTTTAATGATATGACACACAGATGTAAAAGCAGGTTAATATCGAAGATACAGGATAAGATTTCAAGCAGATATAGTTCTGCACTTAGCTTAAGTTTATTTGGCTTATGCTTAAACAGCCCTAGTTTTGTAAACTTTGACAGAATAAGGTTATAGCTTAAATTAATAAATAAAGTAAACAGGGTCAATTAAATGCATATAAACCTTTCCTTAATGTGCTTGTGGGTACATTTGCAGTGCTGGGTAATTTTTTTTCTTATGGTAAGTAAGCAGATCTGTTCCAGAGCAGAGCTTTTATCACTTGTATCTTTTTTCAGGTTACATGCCTGAAAAATGGTACACTCTGGGAGTTCAAGGCATTGCTTATAATACATTGCAAACCTTTGCTACCATTAAATTAATTTAAATACTTGAAAATAAAACTCTCTGCTCCCAGAGGTTTTAATTTTCTACACGTATTCCACCTTCTATGGTGCTCGCTGTCTTAATTCTCTTTTAAGATCCCATATTAGTGCTATGCAAAACACTGATTAATTATACAGCACCCATGATAAAGAAAACTACCAAGATAAAACCACACTCCATCTTGTGGAAGGTATGCAACAGTGATGATTATTACGGTAGATGGTAGATTCCCCACATGCAGCAGCCTGGAAGGGACTGGTGCCCCCCTCCCAAATGACACAATTTTATTACCCATGCATTACCCATGACACAAAAGAAATTGCACTTGGACACTGATGGACCTAAACAACATTTTGGCAAGTAACGCCTTCTCCAGATAAACCAGAATTGCAAAATGCATCCATTGAGGCAAAGGGAAGTTTCAGACTTTTCACCCGCTCTTTTCTATACCGTGTATATAATGTCTTCCTAGTGCTATTCCACCCCTTCTACTACACGTTTCCACATTTCTTTCAGCTGTGGGCAGCATCTCATCAAGTCCCTGGCTCTGACTGGGCAAGCTGCCCGCTCAGGGAACTGGCAGCATTTATGTAGGACCTCACTGCCTTCCACAGAGGAGGCTCCCGTGTGGAGGAGTGATAGGCAGGATCCGACCTTAGACTGTAAACTGCTGCGTGGACTGCGCAATGAGCTTGACACGTGGGCCCTTAATGAATGATTAGTGACTTGAACAGTACAAACAACAATAGCAATGTTTTTGTTAATCTTCTTGTAATTCATCAATTAATTCCCATATAATCCACAGATGACAACTTCTTAACTAAGGCCTCCAGCATTCAGCTGTAGGTAGGTGCTGTGACTGTAAATTGCTCTTCTTTTCTTTAGGAGGAATAAATGGGTGAGCTAGGGTGAAATTTTCATTGATCTGAGCTTCAGGAAAGAGAATTTGAAGGAACAACACACAGTGTTGAGGCTATAAAACTTACTGTTTAGCAGCTTCAGCTAGTACACTGAAGAAGATTAATTCAATGGTGATCAAATACAACCCAAAGTTCTTTCATTCCCCTGTGATTTCCAGCCATCCATTGTTCACCCATTTAATAAATTGCTACTTGCTTCCCAGGCTCCAGAAAAGCATCAGGCAGATAGCTATGGAGCCTATAAAGACAAAAACAATGATTACAAAGTTCTCAACATTGTTGTAACTCTTTCCTGAAGGCAAACTAGCACAACTCCTGACTCGGATCATCCCACCCACCCACACAGAGCTGGACAGGCAAACAGAGCATGTTTGTCCACAGTAGTCTTAATCAGTTACAATCAAACTAATTTTGATTTTAAACAGTTCACAAAGATGTGGCAGGCTCAAAAACTTAATCACTTGCAAGAGCATACTCTGAAATAACAGTCATTTGATAATCCCATGCTGCTGTAATCATTAGCCAGTGTTCCTTGTTCATATTACACTCCCACAAAAAAAGCATTTCCAAGCATCCCCTTCTGATGTACAAACATAAGGAGAGCAAAAATTACATATGGGAACCTTAACTAAATGACAGTAGAAGTAACCAAGCTGAAAAACATCTGCCTTTACTGGCTGTGCAGTGAAGTTTGCTTTACAGATGGGGAGGCTTATCTCATGAGCACAGAAAAAGGTATCCTGGCTTAGCAGCAAGGAGAACCAGCAAAGCCCAAACCTTCAAATGCACATCAGCCTCCTCCACCAGCGATCGCACTGTGTGGCCTCACCGGATGGACCTGCCATCCAATATGCTTCAGCTTCCATGTGTGTGAAGACATTTCCTACTATTTGTATTAGCACAGTATCCAGCAGCTCTTTTATTCAGCCAGGACACCCAAGCGCCATGTGATGTAGCCACATGGTGTGGGAATCAGCACTCCTCATTTAAGCAGACAATTTTCTGTCTTCCTGCTGCTGCCTTATATTCTGCTCAGAGGTCCTGCCAGCACTAGGCTCTTTGGAGCTGCTGCACTTTCACCTTCGATATTTCCAGAAATTGAAATATCTTGAGGTTCTGCTCATGCACTGGGACAGTTTCCCCCCTTCCCACTGCTCCCAAACCCATCTCTCCTTGCCACTTGAACTCTTCCAAGCCAAGCAATCACCTGTCTGCCCCTTCCCCAGAGCTCTCCTGAAACCGGGCAGAGCAAGGCCGTTACCCTGTGGCCTGGGGTAACGTCTGAGGAAAGTGTCTGCATGCCAGTGAGCACAGAGACTTTTCAAAGGGAAAGTGGAGGCAGAGGAAGAGCCTCTCCTTACCTGAAAAGTAATGAAAACCAAGCTGGACAACTCAGCTGTGCATGTGCCTACAGGGCAATGGGGCAAATGTGGTTGATGCCAAACTGTCTTGCAAGAGGGGAGCTGCCAAACACAGACCACTTCCAAAGTTCCTCAGAGATAGTATCAATATCAGGATGGGACCAGCAAGAGGCTATTTAGATGCAGAGCGTAAAAGCCCTGCGGCCTGGGCAGGCAAACTTTCTTTTGCTCTTGCTCCTTCTTCTGCCTTTCATTGTCGTCTTTCCCCATTCCTTCCCAATAAGAAGAAACTAGGAGGAAAGCAGCTCGCTGACTTGGCTTGTCCTGCACCGGGATCTAGGCCCATCTGCACAAGATCTCATTTAAATAATAAAGTGCTTCTTGTAGTGAAGTAGGCCTTCTTTTAAAAACATTTCCCAAGGGGTTCAGTGACACAAAGCATGTTTTCTTGATGGGTAAACTGAGGCATGGGCTACTGACGTGTACAGTCACCAACAGATCACTGAACAAGCCTCCTATTGTCCCCAAATTTCTTGCATCCCTATTACTAAGAAAGGCTGTTTCCTCGGATCTGCTGGCAGAATTTGACGCTTATGGCTAGATCCACTAAACAGCTTAAATCTCACAGTTTTAGCATTGGCATTGTGTAGTATTCCTTAACTTTTGGACATGTTGCCTACAGATTGTAAGTGCTCTTATTGCCAGGCAACACTTCAAAGTTTTAAGAAGAAAATTTTGGAGACAGGTTCTTTGTTTTCAGCTTTGCATTTTGATGGAAATAGACTGGCATCTTCAAAGGAAACTAATAATGTTCCCTTGGACCACAGTGTAGAGCATCTATATTTATTCCCAGTCTTCTGTTGGGTCCCGTATCAAAGAGATACTCCACAGCAGCCCCCTCCCCAGCTCCAGTCAGCCCCTTGTTCAACTGCGGACCTAAAGGTATCCGTGGTACCCTGCATTAAGCATTCTCCCTCCGTGTCTGTGAGACCCCAAAACCAAGGCTGGGGCCAGGCAACAGGGGAACTGCAAAGGCCAAGCAGAGTATTCAGCTAAAAGGAAATGCTGAAGAAAAGCTGGGACTGGAAGGTGAGTCTGAAATTTCAGTTTTAGTAACAGGGTATTTCATTGAGTCCTACCATTTATCTTCACAGAGAGTGAAAGGGTTGAGCATTCACCTCACAGATGCCTGTGCTGCTCCTTCCTCAAGGAAAAAAGTGCCAATGTCAGCTTTTTCTTTCCTCAGTAGTTGAATTACTACAGTAACGGTTTGCTAATATTTTCTCTGCTCTCTTGAAGGAAACGTGCTGTGCTGGTGGGGGATGGGGTCATGGTGGGACCTGGCTGGGAGCAGGAGCGGGTGCCCAAATCAGCACCCTGTGCTGCCAGTGAGTTCATCCCACTCCCTTTTCAGGGGCAGCCACAGCCCTTTTATTTCCGCCCCCCCCGACCTCTGAATATCTGCTACCTTTTACCTGTTTACAGTCAGAACTATCTCCATTTTTGTGGCTCTGCCCCTGCCCATTTCCCACCCCATTCCCCTCCTCTCCCTTCAACCTCCCTGTCCCTTCCTCCTCCCTGGGAACAGCATCTAGAGATGTCTCAGCCAAGCCTTTGTGTCTCCATCACTGATGCTCCCCTTTTTGGATAAAAACCTATCTGGTTTTTTCTGGATTTAGTTTGTTCCTTGTGAGGGTGCTTAAAATAAAATATTTAAACACACATTGGATAGCAGGTTGAAATTCAACTCCCTTCTCCCCTCAGTGAGAGTCCTATCCACTAAACCCATTTTTTTTAGTTGTCTCTGACCTAATGCTTACTGAATTATTCCATTAAAATGAAAACAATTTCAGTTGAAGAGACTCAGAAAAATCACATCTCCTTTCATCTTCCACACAGAATAATCTACAGCTCAGAAGTCAGCACATTCAAAACACAAAGAGGATTTTCAAACACTCTGATCTAGCACAGAAGTGCAAGGACATATTACATACGTTCAGCTGGCTATTATTCAGTGTTTTTTTCTCGTTGAGGCCTTACATACATTTTAGATTGGACCCCAAAAGCAAGAGAGTTGGAGAAAAGAAATTTGCAGAACCAAGGGGTTTCAATATGAATGAGACCAACCCACTCTAGACATAAGGACTTGTGTCAGTGAAATGTTATAAGCATCTGAGTAAATTTTCTTGCCATCCTCCGAGTTATTTGGACAGATCTGGGAGAATGAATTTGTTTCCCTTTTAGTCAGACTAGGTCAGAAGTCAAGCAAGGCTGTGCAATAGCAGCCCAGCCATCACCTACCAGATCCAACAGGTCCTGCTGGGGCTTTGGAGGCTTACAAAACCTCAGGAGCTTCCCATGTGGGGCAAGAAAAGCAGCAGCTTGCTCTTCCAATCCAAGCTACAATACTATCAATGCCATTTTGTTTCTTCTCTTTCATTGCTCTTCGTT
The DNA here is from genome assembly GCA_013400755.1 of Pelecanoides urinatrix. Lineage (NCBI taxonomy): Eukaryota > Metazoa > Chordata > Aves > Procellariiformes > Procellariidae > Pelecanoides > Pelecanoides urinatrix. The sequence continues at coordinate 45,936 of VZTQ01011347.1, forward strand.
ACTCCCATTCCCTCTCGCCCTCTCCCAGAGCAAACCAGGTACATCCTTTGTGCCTGTCATTCACAGTTCCTTCTCATCTTCCAGCCTTCTTCTTTCTCACATCCTAGCAAAACCTTCATGCTCCTATAACGGCTCCATTTTGCATACTTCAAACCAATCCAGAAAAAGCTTCACTTTAAATTTGAACAAATTCTTGTAAGAAAAAATAAAATGTAAAAACTAATGTGACATGAAACTGGTTACATACTACTTGCATACCATATTCCTTTCCTATAGACTTCATCTCTCTGTCTTACATTGTAAACTCTTCAGAGACAGGAAATTTTTTTTTTGAACAGTCAAACCCAGTATTTATTGGAGGCGATAGCAGAACTGCTATTGACATGAATGGAATCAAGATTTCATCTTTTTCACAGTTACTCCTGAGTAGACTGCTGCTCTTTATCAAAATACATTAGAATTGTATTTGCAACTGCTAGCGCATTGATGTTATAGGTAAAATCCATGTCAGAAATTTATATTGTTTAAAGAGGTAAAGTTTCTAGAATATTTATTTCTAGTATGTCAGAGAACAATACAGTGAAAAGCCTGTTGTTCAGCTATTTTCATTAATGATTTTATTGTCTGTGCTTAGCCATATCGCCAAGCACTAATTAGAAAATTCCTTTGACACAGAGCTTTAAAAACGGTCAAGGCAGCATAGCTGGCGTTTTTGCCATTCTTGTTTGCGACCAAACACTTTCAACAACCTTTTCAATCTCCCTTTTATATTGATTCTGAAATCTCCAAGCAACTTAGCAGCAAACCAAGTCTCATTAAAAGCAACTGGCTTACAAAAGCGATCATCCCCGGGTGGGGGCGTGGGGTGGGGAGAAAAATATTTGAACCTAACATAAAGCACATGCAAGCAAATCCACATTTTGCTCCATGGTGCTAAGACCATAGTGGGGCTTTTTCCACACACACACCCCCCCCCCCCAAGGGTTAAACAGACTTAGTATCTTGCTATTTTGCAGAAGCCACACATCTGAGATAACTTGTGGGGAACATCAGCATGATGACATGGAAATTGAAGCCTAAAAGGGGAAAAGATGGCTGTTATTAATTTCCATGAATTCTCCCAACATGGAAGTTACATCTCTTATCTGTCACAGGGTAACTTTCGTCGAAAACCTTTGTCTTTCTGGTTTTGAGAGAGCACTTGCATCAGTATCTCTTGCTGTCTGCAACAGCATAATTCACCTTGTCCAAGGTCTGAGGCCTAAGTCACCAAGTGTTTTGAGCTTTCAGGACAAACTGAACTGGGGAATACCTGCTCTGTGATCCTTGTTGGGACTTAGGTGACAACTAAGTTATATTAAACCCCACGGCAGGCAGGTGGGGATTGGAGGCAGCAGTTGAGTTGAGAGGCTATGGACATACAAACTTCTATTTTAGCTGCCTCAAGTGGCAGCTAGACACTTGAATTCTTTTGTGGACCTTTGCCTATACGATTTTCAAGTTCTTTGATGTTTTTGTATTTGCCTGAAAAGGATCTCCTAACTCCATTATCCACTGGTGTTCAACATTTCATCTGTGTCTGTTCCTAGAGATGACATTCTCCTCCCAGCATCTTATACAGGCAGTGGCTTGCAATTAGTTTCACTGGAATCCATTAGATAGAAGGTAAAAGATCAGTAGTGGATAAAAAAAGCAAGGTTACTGTGACAGAACTAAGTCTGTCTCACCACAATTGCTGCCACCACTGCAGAGAAAAGGACATTAGTGTGATGATTTTAATAGCAATAAAAAGTGATACTGTGTTTACAGGAAAATAGTTACATCAGAATTTATTATTAATAGTGATGTGATACTAACTTGAGATTACTCTTCAAAATGTCAGTTATCTCCCCTTCTCCACAAAAAAAAAAAAAATATATTTTTGTGCTCAAGGAAAAAAAAAAATAGTCTGATTAATTTTTAAACCCAATTTCTTGAAGTGAGATAAGGTCATGGAGAAGCATGTCATTATTAAAAATATTTAGTAAGGGTTAAAGAAAACCTAAAATCCCAGTTGCTGGATAAGGAAGATGTCACTAAGTACAGGTACTTAAGATGATGATCCTGTAACAGCTTTCTACAACATATTCACACAATCCCTCTTTTAAGGAGTGTGAGAGTAGAAAAGAGGAGCTGTGGAATGAAGCACTAGAGGTTTTCATAAGGAGATGAAAAGCTCTTGTTACGCTTTTCCCACATCTCAGCACGTACAAACTCTGGTCTGAAAGCTGCTTAGTAGCCCTTTGTGTACCTTGTGCAATTTGAGCTAACAAGCCTGCCAACCCTTGCATCCATGCAGAACCTCACTCTGGCCTTTGAACGGTCAGCACTCATGTCCTCCCTCTGCTATCACAATAGTTTAAAAATGTGTTTTGTTTTTCAATAGAAGTTGAAACTGCATCCGAGTAAGCTGGTTGCCAATGCTCATCTCAGCGCTGGCATCATTAGCAAAGCCGAGATCACGCTGTGGAAACAGTATGACAGATCTGTTTGTCTCATGCTTTAAATATGACACTTGCTTTTTTGGCCACCGTTTCATATTCTTCCTAATTTTCAGAAGTAAATCAGCAACTGCCAGAGACTGTAAACTCTCAGGACTGCAAAATTGCCAGTTTGCATAATCCAGAGGCTTGGACTGCTAGCTTGGCTGTTGCTGCAAACACTAAAGGTAGAACTGGGATCTGTTTGCTAGAGGATCCAGGATGGACAAAATTCTTGTTGGGGCCCTTGGCAGCAGAGCAGCAGACAGTGCTCCAAGGTGCTCCCCCTCAGGTTACATCTCTCTGGGAAATGTTGTCCCGCTAGGGCCAGGCTTTAGCACCACATGCTTCATCGCATTTAATGCGTATTTGCTTCACAACTACTGCGTCCCTTCCAGCCAATGCCTGTGCAACACACACTGCTTTCCAACTCAGGAGAAAAGCAGCGCACTGTGCAGCAGCTAGGTACAGCAGGCACAGCAGCAGCCAGCTACTGCATTGTATAGGTCTACAGGAGTCATGCACATGGTATCGTGCATGGCGGTTTTCTACACAGGCAGGCTTTCCTCACGTGCCCAAATGTCCAGTCCTCACATACAGTCTCAAGAAAGTATTAGTACGAAATCCAAAACATCTTTGGCAGCTGAAGACATCTAATGCCTAATTACACAGCTAGTCAAGCCCTTACAGATCCTTCTACAGTGCAGTACCTTAAATTTCTATGAATGGAAGACTTTATCCACATCAGCAACTCCGGAAAGGTCTCAGATTGCATTAAAGCATGCCCTAAAAGAAGCCTATTACACTATACCCCTATCAAAGACATTTCAGAAAAGTATTTAGAAAAATTATAAAAGGTCTCAGAACAGGATTCTACATCTTTCAGATATATATCTAAGCAAGTTACTCAAAGACATATTTCATTATAAAACATCAATGTAGATATGATTTTATTATTATTAATTTATTGTCTTATCTACCAGCTGTGTCAGCTGGTAGAAGCTTCCCGCAAGGCAATACTGCCCTCTCTTGGTGGAATTTATTATGCACAATCCTGTTGATAAAATTTCTCAGCGAGGTTAGAAAGCATGTTTTAGGGATGCACTATTTTTTAAATTTTTTTAGAAAACCTGTCGAGTTTTGAAAAAACACAACAAACTAAAACAAAGTACTACAAATAACAGACTTAATTTTGTAGGATGTTGATCTAAAACGGTCACTACTGTTAACAGATCACTGAAGCCAACGTTACAGAATTTGTTAGATGTGGAGCAAACAGTACAGAAATAGCGCATTACATGTTTGCTCTTACTGATTACAGCACTAATATGCACTGTATCATTTAGTAGAGGGACAAACTAAAGGCCAGGACAAAAACTAATTTAAGTTAGAAAAATTAAAACCAGGTATTTAAAGTGGTTAAAACACCAAGCAAAATCTCCTTTCAAGCTAACATACAAAGATTATTGTTTGGACAGACCTGGGAACTGGGAGAAATTAAAGATTTTGAAACAGGAGTCAAGACTTCTTACCAAATCTTTCATGATATCAACTGATCTGTTGTTACTGTTTATTTAACAGTCACTTTCCCCTTCACGAATTTCCTATCCCTCACTCCTCCTTTATCCCTGCTCCCGTCCCAATCCTAAAAAAAAAAAAAAAAAGCTTTTTGATCACTTAGTTGAATAGAGAGATACAAAAGCTTGTTTTCATCCTGGTGTAACCCTGTAATATGGTACTGACATTGCCAACAGCAGGCCATACACTTTATACTGAGTTCACAAGGCCTCTGGACTCGCTACATCTGAGCTTTCCTTGACCTGCTTGTAGCTTTTACTCAGTTTAGCTGTGACAGCAGTCTCTCTACTTGACCTGGTGTCTACAGGTAACAGTAACAAACAGTTATTGTTGGCAGAATGAGGTACTTATCACTCTCACACAACGTCATAGTGCAGAGAAATGCGGCCCCAGTAGGAGAGCAGAGGCCCTGAGAAGTGGGGACATAGGAGGCAGCGTAGGTGAATATTAGCATGGGATGGCAAAGGATGGGACCTATGCTTGGTACTGGAGATCCCACAGCTGTGCACAGTTCTCTATAATTGCCAGTTAAAAAAACACACAGACCCAAAGCTTGACAAAACTGGTCTTAGGAGCAACAAAATACAGTACCTAATGTACACAAACTATCATATACAGTAAACTTGGATACAAGCTGGAACTACAGAACAATGAAGAAATAAAATACAAAAGCACATTATCCAACATACAGATGACTCCCAAGTTTATCCTGGGAAATTAAGAAGGAACCAGCAACATCAATAAAATATTCCTCCCATGAAGGACTGCAGAAGCGCAGAACTCAGTGTTACCTTCTCCAGCAGTCGCAAGCTGTGGATTTAATACTCGTGGGAAACAAAGGGAGGTTGAGCATAACTCCAAGAGAAGGAACAGAAATGAAGACATGCATGTGCTACTATTTTGACAGTATTACTGTGATTATTAATGTGATTCCCCGCCCGCCCCCCCCCCCCATATAGAAGTACCCTAACCGCACTATTCTAAAATATTTAGATCTAGACTAACCATGATTCTTAGACTGTTAAGGTCTCTCTCTCTCTCCCCCTTCCCCCCTTCACTTCCCTGCTCCCTCCCACCTAAAACAATGATTTTGAGTGTAACACCCTCCAAAGAGAAGAACTATCTACCCCTTTCTAGGAAGTAGGGATTAGAGAGCCTCCAGATCTTGACCAGCAATCAGATGAAAGCTTCAGTAAAAATGACCACTTCAGTCATGATATCAGAACATGGAAAGAGTCTCTATCTTGGACACATAGGTTGTCATACAGATTTGTAATAAAGATCTGCAGTTCACCAACACAAAGTGATAGTCTAAAGTAAGGCTCCTGAACTAGTTTGTTTCCTTACTGAAATGGCCCGATTTTCAGAAACATGAATAGAAGCCACTAGGCTTCAAAATCAAAGTATACAGAAACCTGATCAAACTGAATATAATGGTGCAAAAACTCAAAAGGATGTCTGAGAGAAAAAAAAACAAACAACAACAAACAAACACTAACAGACAAAGGGTGTATCAACAAAAAGCCCTGTAGGTCTATTTGCCTGCAAGGAATACTTCTCAGTTTGTGGAGATCATCCATATGTACTAAAGATATTTGAAGTAGGGCAGTCAAGTAGTAGGATGGTTCAGTATTGTCCTAAATCAGGAAACCCTAACGAATTATTTTTCAGTCAGGAGGAAGATGCTAGCAAAATGACAAGGAAATGCTCATAAAAAGAAAAAAAGCATTTAGCATGTGTTGATACACTTTTGCCCTCTGTTCCCCCTCCTTCCAGCCTACAATCATCATGACTGCTTGCGAATGCATGGAGGAAAACAATTCAGTGCTTTCTGCAGTGCTCTTGCTTCTCTCCAGCACTGAAGTATTTTGCAAAACATCCTGACAAGGTGATACATAGATTCCTAGTTCACAGCAGCAGACGATGGAGTTTTAACAGGAAGGTGTAAGTTCCCTTAGCTGCCCTGACAAATCTCTGAAAAGCATCTCAGAATACAAAGGATGACAATCAGAAGACTCTAGAAAGAAAGCGTTACCATCATGTTAAAAAGCACTGATAAATCAGTGTTAGATTCTTGGTTCCATACTGACCATAAACATGATGCAAGCCTGTGGCTAAATAAGCCAGCTTTACTTAAACAGAGTAATTCAAGAAGTTGACACATACACGGTGAAGCTACAGAAGCCAGAGACAGGCACTTATCAAGCCAGCCTTCTAGATTTTTACTGAAAGGCTATCAAGAAACACACAACTTTAAAGCTTTACTGTTCCACTTACACTCCAATGACCTTCTCAAAACAAGTTTATGGAAAGGACCTCATACATGATTCAAGTGTTGTCAAACTAATTAGCAGCTCATTAAGGTGGAGTTCTGTATACACCTCTAAGAACAAAGTACACAATTCCTTTATCTTTTAGTAAATCACACAAAGGTAGAAGCTTTCAGTTTTACTCAATTACATGAATGATGGAAAGAGACACTCTTGAGGAGATATGGATTAATATTTAATGAGTTAGAACAGCTTTAATCAGGACATAGCACATTTGATTACATTCCCTATTTGTTTTCAAACTGACAGGTAAAGATGCATTTAAAAAAGCAGGTTAGAGAAAAAGTGATAGGATTTAATAAAAAGAAAGAAAATAGACTAAGTTGCCAGTACCAAAACAAGCAAGAGACAATGCTCAGCTGAACAGAGCTGTTCAAGTTCATTTCAATGAACACTGTTTCCCAAGTTTTTGGGAGGCAGCTGTTCAGTCTTTCCTGAACAACATGGGATTAAAAACTCCAGGTCTTCTGAAAAGACTGCAGTGGTCTTGAGAGCCCCTCCAGATCAAAGAAGATATAAGCCCCTGAAAGTTCCAATTCATCACATCCTTCCTTACAGTGACCACAATTACAGTACTGCTAGTCAGCTTAGCCTACCCACCTTGTATTTTTCCTCTAACTGCTAATAGAATAAGTCTGCATCAAAGGGGAGTTTCAATAGGAAGTGTGACTCACTAGTTGCTCACCAGCCTTGCTATTCTTACCTCAAAGTTTTCCTTATTTATTTTGACCTAGAGAGTTGCTCTGTTGAGGGTGAAAACAATCTCAGTATTTAGGAATAAAAACCATGAAACTGTTCTTGAGTATATAGCTCAAATATAGCTTCTGGGCTCTCCAGAAGAAACTAACTCTCCACATGAGTACTTCAAAAGTAGTGCTGGGCCAAAAATAGCTTTCCTATGTCATGAGTAACATCTCATCTTCTAACCTTTGCAGAAATCCACAATGTAGCAAGAAGGTGTATTACTCTTTCTGAAATTCAAGAATAGCCTTTCTTAAGAAGTTACTGACCTAACTATGAACTGGTATCTAAATTTCCAAATAACTGAAAATAGTTGCACAGAAACACAGAAATTCCAGCAAGCAGAAACCACCAAAAAAACCCATTTTATTGCAACAACGTCCCCATCATCAACTGAGATGGCAAAAATGAAGTTTTAATTCATTTTGCATTTCTACCTTTTTATTTATGTAAATATAAATTCAAGAGTGTAAAATAAATCCACATATAAAACACAGAAGAGACATTCTCTTTCAGTGACTCCAAAAAAACCTCATATACTGAAGAATCATGACAAGTGATCTGGTGTCCATTTTTCCAAGTATACAGGTGTGAAAGAATGCAGAAATTTATTCTCCAAAAGCACCCTGTATAAAGTCCTTAAAGTATTTAAGTAATATTTCATAATCTCATACTCTTGAGTTTATGGATGTAGATTCCAAGAAAAGGAGACACAAAAAACATCTCAAACTTCAGATTATTTAAACTCCACCTAAAATAATCAATTTAAAACAAGATTATGTTCAATTCTTATAGCTGAAGCATCACAATTACTTTATTAGTATCATTATTTTGGAAAACTATTTCTTGTTAGTTTTTCCTGCTTTTAAAATAAAGTCAGAATACTTATTTCAAATAGTTTTGTTTACTTATACTGTAAATATATTGCGGAAAGTAACTCCACATGCTGGTACAACAGGCCTTCATGAAGTTCCACTTAAACATTACCATGATGTACCTTAAAAATCAGGGACTAAAGCATTAAATGCACCATAAAGAGTCAGTGTCATGGGATTATGTATTATCTTCCTTCTCAGATGCAACAAAATGCTTACATATTTTGAAGTCAGTATTGGACTGTTAGACCACATGAATATTGGCTGGTTATAAATACTTGGACTAGGAACATTTACTGTTTTAGAAAGATGTGATTATTTTGTCTCATTGTTATTACACAAAAAAAATGTTACCAATATTATAAAAGGTATCGTGCAGGATATTTCAAGAGGAATGTTTTTCACTGGGTCCAACAGGCAGATGTTTCCAATGATTGTGGCTTTTAATGCATATCATGCCAAGTTCTTAATAAAGAGTGTTTTCCCTCGTGGTTATGTTACAACAGAGAATGAAGAAATTAAGATGGTAAAAGCAAACAAAGTTAAAAATGTGAACTGCAAGTAACTTCACAACCAGAAGAGGAAATATCATAGAAGGATTTAAATCAGCACTATTGCGGGTCCCCACTGTTGCACTGCTACTCTTAGTTTCCAAAAGATGCATAAGATTTTATAAATATTTTTGTGCTAAGAGCCATGCTCAGAAACAAAATATAGGCTAGCACAAGTCTACCTTCTTGGAGATGCATGTTAAGTATAAAATTCACTTACTAAAGTGCATTTGCTGAACAAATTCTAACTTCTACTATTATAGCTACCCCAATAAGCAATACAAACTAAACTTTGTTGAAATTCTACCTCTATTTAAAAGCAGTAAATATAGATGACTGATATTTAAATTACAATCTTGTATTACCAAACATTTTGACTCAATGCTGTGAGCTGTAGAAATAAACAAAATGCACTGTCCTAAACTTCCCACAAATGAGGAGGTGCCTCTAGTTAGAAATATTGAAAGTGTAGAATGGAGTTAAATATAAGTAGAGCTGAAGTAAGCATTGCTTTGCTTCTTATTCAATATGATGTTTCTTTAAGGCTCCGAGAGAAGCTGTTACTTTTCTCAAGATCTTTTGGCAAAAGATATAAATGCAGAAGTAGCAGGGTCATCTGACATTTCAGAACTTGTATTTTCAGATTTCATTAAAGCCAGCTCATTCAGTGTCTGTATACATTTATTGCACTTGTGTTGTTGGAATACATCTATACCAACATAGGAATAATGATTGCAACAAAGCCATAGTAAAATAAACTTCAAAAGGGTCTGATTCTGACATTAGAGGATAAGTGTCTGCATGTTTAAAATGTTCCCCTAATAATAATAAATACAGACAAATTGCTCATCAAGTCAGATGCACATGTTGAACAATTATTTAGCATATATAAAATTTCACTCATCCTTTTATCAATACAAATTTGTTAGGGATCAAAAAAGACTTACCATGCAAAATATTGATTAGTGCTGCATAATGGAATATATATTTCTATCAGAGTTAAAACAGCATTTTCAAAATTTAAAGAAAAATAGATTTTTAAAAAGGGATTCTACTGTTGAATGCAAGTCTTCCTTGTAGCAAAGACAAGATAGAAACAAGTTACGATTTATCGCTGTACTTCAGTCTTGATGAAAGACTAATAATTTGTCCACCTACTTCTTAATAAATGCTACATTTTCAAGAATAAAGGAACTATCAGTAGGCATTATTTCTACTTAAAACAAGTTATTTCTCTCTGTAATAGGTCAAGTATGCTTTTAAAGATTCAGGTAATGGTAGACTCATTATTTTCTCTCTCAACAGATTTCGAGGAGGCTCTTCTGGCTTCAAGGCCTCATTGTGATCTTTATCCTCCTCCTCTTTGTTATCATCTTCCATTCTTTCATCTTCTTCACTATCTAGAGGCTGAGGAATGAGCTGATTACCAACAAACACATAGGTGTTAATCCTCCGTCTACGACATCTCCTGCGTTTTCGTTTTGGAGGAGCCTTCTGAGCAATACCCTTGGCTTTCATCTCCTCATTTATGAAGTTTCTAAGGGTGCGTCTGATATATATTCGAGCTAGGTCCTGGAGATTCCTAACAGCACATGGAGCTAAAATGAAAGAAAAGTTAAGTTATACTAAGTGAAATTTCCCTCTAGCAAAAAAATTAGCTGCAAGGCAGTAAGACTAATGTTCAAGAACAACTGAAATTTTAGTACATGATACAATATGCAAATGAAACAAGGCTATACAGAGCCACCTTGACAAACCCTGTGGCACAATCCAAGAAATTAAGAGGTCTTTTGACAGATGTGCTAGAGAAGTAGAGAGTATGAACAGATTATTAACATCAATTTAAGAAAGCATACAACAAATATTGTCGCCTTTTAGCACCTGGCAAGTCTTGGCACCTACTGCTGGTACTGTTTCAAGATCCTGCTGCTAGGAAACAATTTCTACCCTTACGTCACATTTCTTTAGGCAACTGCCTTTCTTCTGCCTCCCTCTTCTACTCACTATGCTTTTCCCTACTTCCTACTGAACCCAACTGACGAGGGAGGACCATGCCAACTTCACAGCTGGCCAATCAGGTAAGTCACCAATATCTTTGCAGCAGAAAAGACATCAAAATTACTGACGTTCTGAAGAAAAAAAAGCAAGTAACAGAAAGCCAAAAGCCACATATTTTCCAGTGACAGGCAGGGAGGTGATGACTAAGTATTGGTGGGCTGGTGGATGCCTGCCCTAGATGAGCTACAGCTGGCTAATTCCAAAGAAAACAAAAACAAAAAAGCACACCAACCAAAACTGCAGCCTGTTCAACTTTCTTGCTTGTCATTTTTCTTCCTATACAAAGTAGCATAAAATTAATGAGGACTAACAGCAAGGAATAAGTTAGTGAAGAAACAATTTTGATAACTACACTTTTTTAAGCATTCAGCTTAAAACCCAATGTATTTCAAACAAAATCTATTAATACACTGACTTCAGTTGCATGCTAGTTACTCATATGTGAGACAGAAAGGATGTTTATGACTGACAATACTGATTTCAGCTAACGCCAGCAGAAATAAAAAAAAACAACAACCAACCCCTATTTATTTAATATAAAACCAACTCAAAATTCAAGAACAAAACCCTATCTAACCATTCAAAACACACCTGTAAGATCAGGCAAAACAAGCCATGACTGCAGACTGTATGCCAATCATAGTAAATGTAAGCACAAGGTATATAAAGCTGAAGTAATGGACTAGCAGGCATTCGTCCCTGTCGTGGTTTAACCCAGCCAAACACCAGTGAGACACGGAGAGAATTGGAAAGATAAGAGTGAGAAAACTTGTGGGTTGAGATAAAGACAGTTTAATAGAACAGAAAAGGAAGGGATGATAATAATAATGATAATAATGGTAATAATAATGATAATAATGATGATAGAACATACAAAATGAGTGATGCACAATGCAATTGCTCACCACCTTCCGAGCAATGTCTAAAAACCAGTGATCACTGCTTCCTGGACATACCTACCATTCATATAGTGAGCATGACGTCACATGGGATGGAATACCCCGTGGGCCAGCTGGGTTAGCTGTCCCGGCTATGCTCTCTCCCAGCCTCTTGTGCACTTGGCAGAGCATGGGAAGCTGAAAAGTTCCTGACTATAGGGTACTTAGCAACAACTAAAACCAGTGTGTTATCAACATTCTTCTCATCCTAAATCCAAAACAAAGCAGTAGAAAGAAATTGAACTCTATCCCAGCCGAAACCAGGACAGTCCCATATACAGAACTGTGTAAGAGACTTCATAAAATCAGAAGGAAAAAAAAATTATTTCCTTCAAAAGAGGATGGGAAAAAATTTTGAAACACTGCATTCTGAAAAAACTGTAAAAGCAGAAAGCTCTCAGCTTTATTATCCTGTAAGATAATTTAAAACAACCATATTATTTTTAGTGCTAGTTATGACTGATTATATTATATTTGATTTTGAAGACAACAGCATCTAAAGTGTTTAAAGACGAAGTAAGCTCTCACAGTCACATCCCAGATCATAACCTGTAATTGGTAACTACCAGCAATTCATACCACAAAGGAAGTCAAGGTCTAAAGCTCCTGCACTTCTGATCAGAAATCCCAGACACACACATAGCATAAAGAAAATGAGCTTTTAGAAAGCTTCAGACTTGCTGTATTTAAAAAAAAAAAAAAAAAAAAAAAATGCTTGATGAGTAGGAAGGATAGTTAGGAAGTCCTACAGTGAGACAGTCAGAAAGCTTTCCTATGCAGGTAACATAAAATCTGTTTGAATACAAAACTACTCAAGAGGACACCTAGGGAAGACTTCAAGTAAGAGAAGTAGCCTTAAGTTCCACTGACATTCATGGAATTAAGCCAAACTGATCAAGAAATACTACTGACTTTTGTTGTGATTAGTGATCATCTCAAACTTGCTTGATGTTTAAAAATTACATTTGAGAGTAACCAAACTTAAAAATATAGTAAAATTTAACTGACTCTAAGAAGTTTCACCTTTTCCTCTTCATTATGATTAAATAAAAAAGAAAACTAGACTTCAATAAAATCTATCATTGTGACTTAACAGTGATGTATTGGGCTCATGATCAGAGTTTTTAGTATATACAGTATACTGTGGGTCAACACAAGTTTACTTCCCACATTAAGTTAAGCATGTCCCTGGTTCCGGGACAACCAGGGGATCAGGCCCAGCCAGCACGGGTTCATGGAAGGCAGGTCCTGCTTGACCAACCTGATCTCCTTCTATGATCAGGTGACCCGCCTAGTTGATGAGGGAAAGGCTGTGGACGTGGTGTACCTGGACTTCAGTAAAGCCTTTGACAC
>VZTQ01011348.1:0-12929 GCA_013400755.1 Pelecanoides urinatrix
GCGGAAGACGAGGAGGACGAGGATCGCGGCTCGTCCCGCTTCGTGCTGGCGGCGGGGATGGGGCTGCTGGCCGTGTCCGTCGCTCACCTGGGGCAGGAGCGGGCCGAGGCGGGTGGCGGCGGGCCGCCGTGCCTGGCCCTGCTGCTGCTCCGCCTCGCCCTCTACGCGGGCTGCGCCGCCGCCGCCGCCGCCCTGGGCACCCTGATCGTTGTGATGTGTCGTGGCCGCCGCCGCCTGCCGCCGCCGGACTTCGCCGCCGCAGCTCCGGTCCTGCGGGCCGCCGGGGTAAGTGAGAGCGGGAGCGGTGTGGGGTGGCCGCGGCTGCGGCGCGCCCTCCCCTTCCCGCCGGCGGGAGAGCGGGGAGGAGGGGGACGGAGGCGGCGCGGGCCTCGCTCCGCCGTGGAGCGCTGGGCCATCCAAACCCGGTGTCCCGTTGTCCTGCTGCGGCCGCGGGAGTCTGCCCACTCTGCTGTTCGTCGGGGAAAGTTGTGCTGGAGGGTAGCAGGCGTACAGGAAAAATCAAGACTTCTCTGAGAGAGACCTTCCGGTTGCGGCAATGCTTGTACGGCGATTTGTTGTTGGCTGTGTCTCAAATCCTTTTCTCCTCCTTCAGTTGAAGTGTCATTAGTAAAAGAGAGAGATGTGCTCAAAGAGCCAGCGTAGTCTGGCCTAAATACATGCTCTGAAGTTGGGCAGCTTCAGATAGTGTTACCATAGTGCCTTGAGGAAGTGCCAATGTGTTCTCAAACCACTGAGCTCTTTGTAGCTCACTGCTTCATATTTTTTGTTTTTTTTTCTGAACGGGACTGGTAACACAATGTATTTGGACATTGACTGCAGGTGCTGGTCAAAATAACTTTCCTCCCATCCACGCCTCCGTCCCCCATCAAGTCATCCAATGCTCCAGAGCTGATCCTAGGCAGGCCTGCAAAACTACTGCTGGAGATGAGGATCTGCCTGCACTCCCGCTCTGCCCACGGGTCGCAGGGATCTGGTGTTTGACATCACAGCCAGTGACTCCAGTCGGGTGCCCTTGGCCCCTCACCAGTGAGTTGTGGACCTTAGTGGGGTGTGTTAGTACGTGAAGTACTGCAGCAGTAGACAGGACCTCCTAAGTGCTACTTCACTTTGATAGTGTCACGCAGGATATCTGAAAGTGCTCTGCAAAGAAAAAGGAGCATAATTTGTGCCACCTTGGTGTACAGCCTAGCTGTTCTGGTGACCTAGTTCATTACGTTTAGAACATGAACTCTTCTTGCTAGCAGCAGGTAAATAATGTTGTTGCTTCTGTGTTTCTGGGGCTGCACTCGATGCAGCTGAATTTGTGGAAAGCAGAGGGTGCTGGCAGGGCAAGAGAACCTGTTAGAAATCACTTGCTGATATAGTTGGCTGTCTTTCGTCTTGCCAATCAAATCAGCTAATGACCTGCAGTAGCGGTTTATTCCTTCGTTCTTTGACCTAGGGAGGGAAAGAGCCTATGCTTGTGAGCAGTACGTTTTTCCAGGCCTGCATTTAATGGAAGCTGGCAGGACATTATTGTCAGTAGAAGGGATCATTTGGCTGGGGGTTGGTGATTTCAATGAATAATACAGCTCGCAGAGGTGCATTCAGGATCTATTTGTGGCAGTGTGTGTGATACTCATTTTGTGTTCTCGGTAGACTTTTTTTTACATCTTCTTTGCTTTGAAGACTCAACATCATACTCAGCTGTTTGAAGGGAGTGAAGAATAAATAGTGTGTAAGAGCGTTAGAAGTGGGAGATGGGGAAGTGAGAAGATGTAACACACAAAGTCAACAAATGATAAGCAGAAGGTACCTGTTCTGTATGCATTGTATTAAGTGGGTACAGCTAGGGATTGTTCAGCTGTTTTTTGTTGTAGGAATGCTGGAGAACAAATGTGTATTAAGTGCATAAGCACCTGAGTAGTAAAGGACTACATGCTTTTGTTTCACCATTCAACTGCCTTACACCAAATGGGGGGGGAGCAAAGAAAAAAAAAGAAAAATGCATCAGTAATAAATTCCTGTTGCCTTCAGATTTGCAAGATTAAATATTTCAGTGATAATGCTGTAGCTCCAGTGACATTTATGTGCTGATATACTTATCTGAACATCTGGATGTATGTTAATTTACTTTTGGGAGAATGTATTGTATACATAGTACAACAAATCTTTATATAAACTTAATAACTGAAATTTCCCTGCTGCCACAATGAGGTGTAACTTTCAGATTTGTGAAACAGCCAAACAATGAAAATCGATTTAACTTGGGAAGCCAAGAATTGAAGAAAAAAATTAAACTTATTGCTCTCTTTCTCTCCCTCTTTGTGAAAAACGTAATACATAAACCCACTGAACAGGAGTCAAACTAGAACTATCCAGAGAGAAATACAGTCACTTCAGTTACTCTACCACATGCACTTTGTTTTTGTGGTATGTTACTGCCTGTTTCTCTTCAAGATGTTCTCCTGTTGTATCCATCCATTGGATTTGTATATGTAAATAGTGCACACCTGCTCTTGCTTTCTGTGGTCTAGTATGTGGTGTTTGGATTTATTGTAGCTCTATGGTATGGGTTCATTGTTTCAGAAGGAAATTGAAATCTGGTATTTAAAAGTCACTGCTAGAGGAGCAGTACCTGCTGCAACCTTTTTTCTGGGATTGTTTCTTTACCCTCTTCCCGATTCAGTTAAAATTTTTCTTTCCTCTGTCATTGCACTGTTCTCAAAATTTAACCTGGCTGTATGAAAGGGACTGTCAAAAAAGGAGCAAGGTATTTTACCCTTTGTATTTAGAAGCTGTAGTTCCAGGCATTTTATTTGGGTTTCTCATGCCTTCAATTTACAATTTTGTTGATTTCTTTCTGATGCAAAATGGCTTCAGGGTTGCAGAGCTCCCTGACATACTTTTTCTGAACACAATTTTGTATATGTTTAGCAGATTTCCTAGTTGGTGCTACAGCAACACGTGAGTGAAGAAAACAATAGTGTCTATATAGGCAGCATATAGAAATGTAGGCCATTCCCTAAAATGTTTATTGCAAAGTTTCCTCCATACATTTCTCTTTGAAAAATCTGTGGGTTTAATCTTTTTATTATATATCCTTTTGTATTTACACCACTTTATTCTCATTCAGTTGTTACTCTCCAATTTTTCATAGAGCCTTATGATCCTGTTGTCTTGTCTTTTCTGGGAGCCAGCAGTAGGATGACTGTAAAGCTAGAATTTCTTCAGCCTTGTTGCATCTTTTCCTCAAGAATAGGCAAGAACCCTCTGTTGGCCTAATAATAATAAAAAAAAAAAAGGTGTGTTTTTTTTTTTTTTTAAGAAAGAGTCTTAATGGCTGGCATCTTGCTCTGCATGTGTCATATATACATGAACTCAAAGCAGATAGGTTCAGTTTTCGTTCTTTGAGTGATTTTCACATTTCAGTTAACAAATGAGGAAACACTAAGTATTCAGTAGTAAATATTTACACTAGTGGGAGTCAGGCTCACTTGGAAAGTGAGTGGGAGTACTCTTGATTGACTTCAAAGGGACTTGCATCGAGTTCTTTATGCTGCACTGGAAAAAGAGAGGGTTTTTTGCAAGTTCTCAATTCTGCAAGCACTTACAATGTGCATTTAGTGCGGTTGATTTTCACAGACCTGTTCATGCAAGTGAGTAACTGGGGTGAGGAAGTGCTTTGTTGCAGGTTCGGACTTCAGAAGAGCAGGGTATATGCCTTTTTTCATTTTGCTTGAACTTGCTACTAGAGAAGCCATCTTTCCAAATGTGAAGCTACTCTTTTTCCTAAATATTGTTTGTGTAACCCCTTTGGGACTTGAAAGATGAAGACTCTCCGCTAAAGTCAGGTATCACAGCAAGAGCATTTGAAATCTGCTTAGAACCGCAAAGCAAGGCGTGCAATTTATATCGCCATGATGAGGTGTGCTTTCAACATAGTCTTCCTGTATGTGAGAGCTCTCATCGCAAGGTGTATCTGGGCAGTCTTCCGGCTTCCACATAAAGTTTTGTGTTTCTTCCAGTGTTCTTTTATATTTTCATTGGAAAGAGAAGGGAAGAGAGGCAACTCATAATATTGTTTTACTTATTAATTAAAGTACTTGCAGGCATTAATAGTATTGGTAAATACTTTCTGTTGATATTGGAATAGGGGGAATTGAACGACACATTGAAGTTATACATTATGTTATTGTCAGGTATTTTTCAGCACTTCTCAGGAGCTGTTTTAGAATAAGATTATTTGTGGTGGAGGAGGACAGTAAAATGCAAGACAGCAAAAAGGCATGGTGACCCAATTGTACTTTTGTAAAAATGTCTGTCTCAAAGGGGATTTTCACTTTTCAAGTATCAGTGGACTTGCTTACACCAAGATAGCCTTTGAAGAGACTTGCTATAACATGTGTCACCTTTTTGAATGTAGTTAACCCTATATGGCTGTTAACTTTTGTGGTAGGGGAGATGGCTTTGACTCATATGCAGAACCATATGGGAGCGGGAAGGAAAACGCATTTTCCCACATTTCCAGAGTGAGTTGTTTCTCTGCCAAAAAACCTGGCAGGACAGAGTTTTCAGCATAGTGTTTTGACTCTGATTCAAAGCAAAAACTCCTGAATTATAGAGAGTTGGGTTATCAACTTCATTTAAATAATGCAAAAAACAAGGATTAGTTTATTAGATTTAAGTGCAGCATTTTAAATTCAGATTAAATGAATGATACTCTGTATAGAGAATGATCTACCTAGTCTGTCTTGCAGCACTAACAGAAAGCTAATAAATGTGTGTTTTTTCCAACAAAAAGGGTACACTGATTCTAATGTCCTGGTTTTAGTTTCCTATGAATAACAGTTGCCAATGATAGAGTATTTCTTTAAAACTCGGCTCCTGACATATTTGGTCACTCTTTTGCATTCTATTTAGTAGCTCTCCATTTTCAGAAATAGTTTACTCTTACTGTCTAGCCTTGAGGGAGACATGTGACCATGTTTTATGTTCCTAAAGGCTTGTTCCATCCTTGAACGTGGACTTTTTGTGAATCTGGCGTTAATGGGAGGGCATGGGTAAATCTTTTCTCATTGGATCAGGTAATTCTTGAAATCTCTGGGTCCTGGAAGATAGTACTGTTTTTTATTTAAGCCGTAGGAGGATGAGCAGTGAGATTATTGGAAATGGTCTGAGTGATTCAGATGGGATAGCAACTTAACCTAGGTCGAGTATCTGCCATGATATCCAAGCTGAGTGCTCTGCTTTTTTTGAGGAACATAAGGGAAGCAGAGAGAAAAGACACACAGTTTCATTTTCCTTTGCTGTTGGACTTTTGCCATCAGATGAAGCTTGTGAAGGTAAGCTCGCAGGAGCTCCAGCAGCTGTAGGAAGTTGAAGGTTTGCCATCTGTGGGCATCAATTTCAAGTGTGATGCAAAGCAGTTCTTGAGGTAATGAGCAGTTTGGAGTAGCTGTGAGGGAGAGGAGAAACTTCCTAACTCCTTTCAGTCTTGGTCTTTACCTCTCAGTAAGTCTTCAAAAGTACTTATGGGGTTTTTATCAATCTAAAGCCAAACATGTTCTATGGTCTGTCTCATTCTCTGGTCCATTAAGGAATATTGCGAGCTCTGATATTGCAGGATTTTTGCTGTTACTTCTGCCAGTCATTACAGTCTCAGCTTACTGCTTTTCTGTCGTGCTTGTTTTAGATCCTTTTAGGCTTGCAACCAAATATTCTGATGTACTGCTATTCTTTTAATTTATCAGTTGTTTCTGAATTGAAAGGAGAGGATATGTTTAAGTTTGGTTTGTTTTTAACAGAACTGAGAGTCTGATGCTTTTGTTCTTAGTGCTATCTCTCACATAGGCAGGTTAACAGTCAGTTTTTGACAATGCAGGTGAGTTTACTACTAGGCAAGTCCTGAAATTAAAATAATAAAAAGATATTGTAGCACTGCCTACCAGTTTCAGGAATATTTTAGAGTTTTGAGAGAATGCTGCATGAATCTCAAATGTTCAGTTACAGTTCCGTGGGGGCCTGTTACACTTTGGGGCCTGTAGTTTGGACATTTCTGCTACAGTTTATTTTTAGGGATCTGTGGAATATCTGTTATCCTTAGGCATTTATAAGCTTTTTCAGAATTGAAGTTTTGTTAGGACTGCATGCGTTCATTACTTGCAGGCATAACTTTGAAGTGATAACTTTATTCTCACAGGAGACTGATCTCAGGATATGAAGTGTTTTTCAGACTCTGTCTCTCACTTATTTGTCCCATAACTGCTTAGCGGTGAGCAGACTTAGTTTGCCACACAGCCTTTTATCCGTCATGTAGATTTCTTGTCTTGTCATGCCACCCTTTCTGTTTCCTTCCATTGTATCCTGTGTCGTCTTCAGCTGTGCATTGTATTATGCTTGACATTTAATTTTCGCAACATCGTGTTAGATTGACATTTCATATTTTGCTCTGAATCAGGTTGCTTTTACCTTTGTAGGGACTGCTTCTTACTTGAAGTGTTTTATGACTGACAACATAACTAGGAAGGTAGTTCATTTCTCCTGATAACAGGGATGTGCTGAATCAATAAGAAAGATGGGTAGTGGGCTCGTTGGGTTCTTGCTGTCCAAGTCTCTGGCAGGGGAGTCCTAAAGGTGGAACCAAAACATCTGTAATAAGGTGAAGAGTGAAAGCTTCTTGCATTCAAGATATGCTTTGGGATTGAAAATACTGTTCATGTGTATCAGAAACATTCTGAAAATAAAATATGATCAAGTTCCTTTTTATTGCCAGGTCCTGGTTCCTTGTGCTCTGCAAAGGAGAGCAGCAAAATTTACCCAAGGAAGAGGCAGTTATGTAGAACACTATATCCTTTCCCAGGCTGCCAATTGTGTAGTCGTAAGGGGAACAAGTTTGTGTGATGTCCATGGGAGGTTTATATGACCAGTCATTCTGTACCATTTTTCCCCTATTAAGTACGCACAGTGAAAGAGAACAAGTTAATAAAATTAATGATGATGTTTTATTCTGCATGCTTTGTGATGCTCTGTTAAAAAGAACATCCTACCTTTGTACGGTGAAAGTCATGTGGGAGGGAGGGTATAGCAGTAGACAACACAGGAGTTTCTCTCTGATTGTCAAGCTGAGACTCTGCAGCTGAGGCGTGAGTCTGTGCAGGTATTTCTGGCTTACCAGCAATTCAGTTTTCATAGCACATGGCTCTTTTGGCCTTGAAGTATAGGCCCTAAGTTCTTGTTGTCTGTTTTTACAGAGGAGGGGAGTATGGAGATATTCAGTAGAATGGGGCTGTGCATGTACCCTGAGAATTCACGTAAGCCTTTATTTTGATGGTGATATTAAAGATCCCAGCAGAGAATAATGCTGTATTTCTTGCTGAGCAGAAATTTAAATGCCAACTTACCAATTATTTCTTAGCTGTAGTGATGGGAGTGAAAGTATTACCTGAGAAAAGTTTCTTTTTCATATTCTTACTTGTCTAGTCCTATATGAAATCTTAAGCGAAGAAAGTTCTGCCTTGATTATAAAGTTTTTATACCGCTACAGTTTTATCAGTTTTGAACACGGTACATTTAAGATAGAAGATCCCCATGGAATAAACACACTTTACAGGTTCCAGAAGCTACTATGTTAGTGGAAATAAGATACACTGATATTATAAAATTGTTATTGTGATAATGATTCTTAACATAATAGGATTAACATGCTTTAAGTATGTTGATTTTTAAATTGGTAGTTATGGTATCCCTTAATATATGTAAATTAATGCTTAATGTGGCACACATATACTTGCTTTGTAATCTAAAATAGGACTATAGGTATTAATTAAAAATATTAACTCTTGTGAGTAGAAGATTTATTTTTGCGTCATAAGTTGAAGTAATATTTACTACTGTAAGAAAACATCTATCCAGATCAGTTAAAGCTGAATTTGTGGAGAGTTCAGTGAAGTATTATTTGAAGTTGTCACTCTCTATCATCAAAGTCCAGTCAGATGTTAATGTGTGTTTTACAAAGAAAAAAAGAAAGTTAATAGGGCAGCAGTGGGTGGAGCAAGTAGCTATGAGTAACTGGATAGTTCTTGTATGCTGAATTAAATGTAGTCTTTCCCTTTTAGATCAGTGATTAAACTGAGCATCTTGTGTACAATGCCCATTTATATTGTGGGATCTGTCCTGAGCTCTGTTCTAGTTTTGTTGTAATTGAGTTAATGAAATAGAAATAATTGTTAATTTTTCTCTGCTTCTGGCTTTAATTCCATGGCAGAGTAAGTCTGCATGTGGCATGCCTGTAGCAAGTGCCTGGCTTTCTGCTGTTATGTTCTAAGAATTGCATTTGATGACTGAGTGTTGCAGATGGATTTCTTGATAGTGGAAGGTACTCCTGTGTTTTCTGTGCTTTGCCGTTTATTCAGTGTAGTTGTTGAAACATCTTCTTAATTCTTTATTATTTAATATTTATTGTTTTCTTCAAAACTAATTTTAAATTACTTACATTGTTTAAACCGATAAATGACATGGACTCAATTTTTGCATCTATAGGAGATTGAACCTAAGAAGAAATTTCAGGCTCAATGCCAGCCTTGTTTGTTTTTTCTTGGGCCTTTCCGACTGTTGTTGTTTGCGTCTTAAATCATTCTCAAAAGTATCAAACAATGAGTATTATTCAGAAGTCTCTAAGAAATACACACATCCTTTTTTCCAGCCTGTAAACAAAGTCAAAGTTGGGGAGAACTTGAACAGTTCAGGAAACAGGCCTCCCTGTTTGTTAGCAACCTCATTCTTTGCATGTGCTTTCCAAATGTGTTCCACCCCTACCCCTTCAAGTCATTTTGTCAAGCCTTATTTAAGTTTCAGTCTGGTTTCTGCTGTTCTTGAACAATAAACTCTGCGGAGTGGAGCCTGATTTTTTTTTTTGGGGGCTAAGATAGTGGGAGTCAGGACTAATAGGGAACATAGCAGGTTTTAATCAATATAAAAGAGCATCTAAGCTAGAGCTTTGACTGTGTTACATCCATTTACCAATGTCTTTGCCTCAGTCAGGATTATGCCAACTGTTTCATGAAATGTAGCACTGCTTTCCTTTAGATGAACGACATGAAGAAAAAGGTGAAAACATTCAAGTCTAGGCTTTCTAGCTGAACCTGTTCTCTGCATACATCCTCCATCTGACTTGAAGCAGGCGTGGGAAGAAAATCTTCCAGTGAAATCTGCTGGATTTTTCATTCTCTCAGCTGTTAGATCTGAGTTTGCACTGTGAATTTTCTGAAATCCTTCTGTTATCACAGGTGATGGTAAACCTGTGTTACCGGGTTGTTACTGTTGGTTTATAGGTGTTCGTTGTCGTATGTCAGGCAACTCAGGGGGTGCCTGTTATTTTTTTTAGGGTTTTTTTTTTTAGTTAATTCATCATTCTTCTTCTCACAGAAACAGAATTTTTTAAAAGCAAATTTAAGCTAACGAGACTTAAGACTTGATTCTGCTAAATGTAAGTTCGTAAGACTAAAAGGAAAAAGGAATTTGATCAGCTGTTTTAGAGAAGGCAACTTAAGATTTGATGCATTATCAGTCATTAAATTAAATTCACAGTTCTCTGAATCATTAAGAATCACAGAATAGTTCAGGTTGGAAGGTATGTCTGGAGGGCGTCTAGTCCACGCACCTGCTCAGAGCGGGTCCAACTAGGTAAGATTGCTCAGGGCTTTCTCCTGTTGAGTTTTGAGTATCTCAAAGGATGAAGAGTCCACAGCCTCTCAGCACCCCCATTCTGGTATTTGGCCAGCTTCATAATTAAAATAGTTTTACCTTGTAAATGGTGGGAATTTCCTGTGTTGCAACCTTGCCTCTTGTCCTGTGCATCTGCAAGAAGAGTCTGACTCCCTCTTTGTAGCCTCTCGTTCGGTAGTTGGAGGCAACAATAAGGTCTCCCCTGAGCTGTTTTTTTCTTAAGCCTGAACTAATCCAACCAACATCACTCCAATGCATTTAAATGTTCCTATTTATTCAAATGTTAGATTCTCATCTGTTCTTGAAAAGATGTTTTTAAACAAAGTTGAAACCTTGCTTTTAAACAAGATTTGTTTCTTGCTCTGTGCTTCTCTCTGACTGTTCATGGTGTTGTATGAACACATATTGTAATTTGTACAATACCTGTACAAGTATGGAAAACTTCTCAGAAAATCTAGTATACCATGCATCTTCCTTTGCCCTTCAGCAATTACATTCGTGCAGCAGGAAAATCACCATTGCTGGTGGTGGTATTCACTTCGTACCTTTTAAATTCTTCTTGATCACTTGTCTTACTTGAACTTCTCCATGCTAAACATCGATGTTACTTTTTTTATAAAATGAAAAGCTGGTGCCTTTTAGGAGTCAAATGAACGAACCGTAGAGGACATTCTCAATGAGGTATTTCCTTGCAAGCTGAAATGTGAGTTTGTATCTTGGTATTCAAGAGGCAGCATTTCACTGAGGCAGTAATAGTCTGTTGTTCTTAACATGAGTGTTCAAGATTGAAACATAAAAGGCTCAGTTTCTGCTTTGTGGAATTATGTAGGTTGGATCATAGTGTGGTGATGTGGAGCCAGCTACTTGCAACTATGGATCCCCTCTGAAGGCCTTTTTTTTGTTGTTGTTGTTTTTTTGTTTTGTTTTGTTTTGGCTTTTTTGTTCCCTCTGCTGTAAAGAAGTCCTGAACTGAGGCAGGTAGGGAGACAAAAGTAAGAGTTCAGCATTTATAATTTTCTTATCTCAGGTTGTGTTTGAACTAGTTTTGAAAGGAGTAATTTGGCTAGTGCTTCATGAGAACACTTACTGATGCTTTAGGCCGTAAAAAACACTTCCTGCAAACTATGTACAAATGAGAACTGTTGATGCCTAAGTTGGGGGCTTGAGGTTACCGACCTGTATGCAGGTATGACTCAGTTTAGCAGAAGGATTAGTCTTGTAGGATACCCAAGCTAGTGTGAGTGTTAAGGAAAATGGAATATGTTGAGCATAGAGCTTCAGTCAGGATTTGTGGCCTCATGTTTAGGAGCTCTTTCTTCACAGAAAGAGCTGAGCAACTTTGCTTAATATTCTGAATCCCTTCCCCCTCCCTGAATGTATTTGGGATGTTTAATGTGTCTGTGAGTCTGTCTCTTCTCTTTTTCAATTGGAGTGGTTATGAATCATCCAATTTCCTGCTGCAAATAAAGCAGAAAAATCCTGAAGTAATTGTGAGACTAGCGCTAACACAGCTTTGCGTGGAGGAAGCATGACAACATTAGCAGTCAGAGGTGAGGTATCGGAGCCTTACAAATATTGTTGGCAGGTGTTCTTCCGAACAGCAAAAAATACAGCAGCCATTTAGGTGGGTATGGCTTAAGCTTTTTCCAGCATTGTGTTCAGGTAAGAGGGGGCCATGAAAATCTGTAGTGATTCACTAATCGGATAATACTCTGTTCTTCCCACTCCTTAACTATAGTTTTGATAGTAAGAGGTGCTGCAAATGGAGGCAAACATGCTGAAATCTTGCTGCTCTTGCCATTGATAGTGTTGTCAAGGGGGGAAGAAAATGGCTGGAAGACCACAGCCATGGTCTCAGAGTAGCGACTGGAAGAAGTCTAGGGAGTGTTGCTGCACTTACCCAGAAGCTGGAACAAATTAACTGTGAGTAGAAAGAGGGCACTCAAGGCCTGGAAAGTATCCATAGAAATGCTGTGTGTTAGGTGTGAGAGAGTCTGAACAGCTTCATTTTGCTGTTGAGGTAGTGCTTAGACTCCTTCATCTGTGTCCCATTAGACGTGCTTTATACTAGACTCTGTTCTGTATCTACAGTAGAAGGAAAACATGTTACACTGACATACATTAAGTATTAGCCTGCAAATTGGCTGGAATAATGGCATACTACCTTTGAAAACATTAAAGAGTGTTTTTACTTAAACACCCCTTATAAATTTATATTGCTTTCTTATTCTCTATTTGGTGAATGTTGGCAGGATTGGGATGTTTCTGAAACGCTGTCTCCTCACCAAGGAGAGTCTGAGCTCCCATTGAGGGGAGTGAAATAAGCTGAGTGGCAGTGGGGACAATTTCTGTTTCTGATTTGAATTACATTCTTTTCTACATAAGGACAGCATGAATCACTGCTTTTTGTTTACACCCTGAAAAATGTTTCTCTATCTGCCCACTTGTTTGGATACTATAAGAGCTAATACTTCAAAATAGACAAATTCTTGTATAGTACAACAGTTTAAAATGCAGTGGCCATAACCGTCTTTGAAGGAAGAAGCCCAAAAGAATGTGAACCAAAATTAGTGTAGGAGATCTAAGGGCTTCANTCTTGGAGATCTTAAAAGCTGTGAAAATACTGAATAGAAGAGTTCCAGTTGTTTTAATAAATACTTGTCCTAATCTCAGTGCATTGAATTGCAAATGGATACAGCTCCTTTCTACAAAAAAACCCAACCTTAAGATAATTTGGCAAGTTGTACCGTGTATGATACACAACAGTGGGTATTAATATGTGGTTAAAGAAAAATGTATAAGAACCTCATAGACAATTGACACTCATCTGTTTTAATCATATGGGGTGACAGTATTTGTATAAAAAACAAATTATACAGTACTATCACCTTGAATTCCAGTTTTATTTCTTCTGTCGTTTTGATTTATTCCTTGCTCTTATGATGAATGTTCTGTTTGAATTTCAGAGTAATTGGTCTGGAAGCTCCCATGATTTAGTCCAATCAAGGAGAGTGGTCATTTCTCACANACTTATATTTTAAAAGTGGTTTATGAGGCTAAATGAAGTCCATTGTGACAGTAGGCTGTAAAGATGTTACATTTGCTATTGACCTATTGGGGGTGCTGATTGACAGCCGGCTGAACATGAGCCGGCAGTGTGCCCAGGTGGCCAAGAAGGCCAATGGCATCCTGGCCTGTATCAG
>VZTQ01011348.1:13108-86307 GCA_013400755.1 Pelecanoides urinatrix
TGTCCTAATCTCAGTGCATTGAATTGCAAATGGATACAGCTCCTTTCTACAAAAAAACCCAACCTTAAGATAATTTGGCAAGTTGTACCGTGTATGATACACAACAGTGGGTATTAATATGTGGTTAAAGAAAAATGTATAAGAACCTCATAGACAATTGACACTCATCTGTTTTAATCATATGGGGTGACAGTATTTGTATAAAAAACAAATTATACAGTACTATCACCTTGAATTCCAGTTTTATTTCTTCTGTCGTTTTGATTTATTCCTTGCTCTTATGATGAATGTTCTGTTTGAATTTCAGAGTAATTGGTCTGGAAGCTCCCATGATTTAGTCCAATCAAGGAGAGTGGTCATTTCTCACAACATGGATAAAGCACTGAAAGAAGGTGAGTCTTTACTTGGACAAAGGAGTATTAGACTCTGAATATCTCTTGTCCTCTTAACAAACCATGACTGCACAATATTCCAGGATTTTAGAATATGACCCTGGTTTATTCCAGGGTCATGTTGCAAAATAAAAATTAAAAGTGCAAGGTCTTAGTTTTCCTAAGAGATCTACTGTAGTAAGTAATGTGTTGTTGTTTTTGCAATTTAACTGATATCTTGTCATTTTAGTGGCTGTTTTTTACAGAAATATATTAAAATAGAGCCCTTAATAATTGTGCACAAAATAAGAAAGTAACATTTAACAGATTCATATTTGGGTTTTCCCGAACTGATAAATCTTGTAGATTCTTGCAAACAGCCTTCCCATTTAGTGCAATTCTTGCCATGAAAACTGAATCCAAAATCAACATTTGTATTTTTGGCTGATACAGTCTACGAAATCTGTGGATCACCAGTACAGTCACTGGGCTTTAGATTGTAAAACGTGAACTATGATCATATGGATTTAAAACATTTTGTTTACAATTCTTTAAAACAAAGAATAACTACTACTTCTGCACACATTTTTTCAACTGACTCCTGGTAATACAAAATATTGTATAACTTGGGATAGGGTCAGAGTTTGAAGCAAACGTTTTTTGATTTGTTACTTAAAAGATTATGCTAGGTTGGAACTTACAGACAATTTGGAGGGAAAAAAATCTGGCTTGCATATTAAAAGAAGAAAACAAAGAGTCGTGTACTGTCGCTTTTAAAATATATTTATAAAATTTGATGCCATTTTAGTCTTTTGTAAATATTTTATCTAATTTTGAATGTTTTTTCCTTCAAGATTTCTTTGCAGCACTGTTCTTTTTTCCTTATCTTTTTTCACATCTGGAGAGTATATTTTAAAATTAACATTGCTTTAAGCAGGTTGGTTGTCTTAGGAAAACTTCTTGGGATGTGTAATGTTTTTAAAGTTATTTTTATGAATAGCTGTTAGCAGGATATATAGCTAAAATATAAAATTAGAACACTTTAGCTACTATGTCATGTTTCTGTGAAGGTGAACTATTATAACATATCATAATTTGGTTTTAGGCACTATTTTAATCTGGAATATCTCAGATTATAGTGATCCTGATGATGTGAAAAGGATAGTGGAGTCTAAACATTAAAACAAGCACTAACAAGTTATTTGCTGTATTCTCACATGTGTACTTTACATTTTGGATAACCTGCATTGGAGTTTGAAATGAAGCCTTGACGTAATTGGCACAGAGTCAGAGGTAGTGGGGTTATCTGGAGACAGACAACAGGTATTGTGGAATGATGGGGGAAAGCTAGTTGTGTTACACTTCCCTCCTGTTACTTCCACACAGGAGTAACTCGTGTCTGTAAAAAATACGGGAGCTGTCTTCATCTAAGGTATTTTTCCCGCAAATGTTCAGTTGGATGCATGAGTCCATCCTTACTCAGTAAGGCTGAAAGAAAGTTAACAATATTTAAATGATTCATTTTTCAGAGTTGAGGACCTTCTGTTGTGGCAGCTTACTTGCCTTTCTGCTGTTTCCTTTCAGAGTAGCTTTTATCCTCCATTCTTACTCTGAATTTTGGAAAACAAATTGTCAGATTTTATTGTATATTTTGCAGGCCTAAGTGACTAAAGAAGCCAACTTCTCTGTTACACAGTTTGACAAAGATGAGACTGTACTTTTCACTCTACCACATGTAGATTTAAGCAAGCTTTTTTGGTTTTGGAAGGTGTCTGGGTCAACATAAGTTTGAGATACTGAATGAATCCTAAAAAGAAACATTTTACTTTTTTATTAGAGTAAAATGATCAGTCTGTCTGAAAATGGACAGGACACATTCCTTGCCCTGTGACAGTTCTAAAATTTGTAGTTGTCTTGATATTATGAATGCTTTTCTTACAAGTTTGTGATTAAATAAAACTTTATTACTAATGATACAAAAAATACTGTCTGTATTTCTGTTTCATTAGTGCCATACTCTAATGCCAATCAGTCTTACACTGATGGGGATTAAAGTATTTGTAAATCCCAGGAATTTTTGCCAGCTTCTTGCTGTCTAGATTTCAACAAAATGCTTTAAAAAGTCTCATTCATTTAGTTAGGAGACTTTCAGTTCTCCTGATGTTTTGATCTTGGGGACCAGTTCAGACTTCTACTGCCACTTGAGGTTTTGAGTAGGTGTTGTCACATTATCACAGTGGATGGGGTTTTGCAGTTTTTTTTAATCAGGTTTTACTTCTCTTTAGGTTACCTTAGAGGTGCAAGGATAACATTTTCTGAGGAGCCAGCATCACCTAATTTCAGAAATGCTGTTGCTGGTTATGAAGAGACAGCTCTTTGGTTAATTCTGACTTCTTTACCCGTTTTTCATCATGTATGTAATTAAGTTTGCCTAGGGTTTACTGTTAGTTACTAACTGTCTTGCACCCCTCAAGAATTGCCTGTTGCTCAGTCATGCCATGCTTTTGCTGGTGTTACAGCCAGTCTGTGTGGACTTTTCTCTCTGGGTTTAGAGCAGCTCTTCATTACTGCACCGTTCCCTGCGGTTCTGTGGTGTGTCTCGCTTGACAAGCTGTCACGTGTTTTACTGCATTTTTCCTGATGCGTCATAGTCTGTTAATGTAGTTGGAAGGATAGATATCAGTGATCATCCTTAGTTTTAATTGAAGGAGTCATGCATGTTTCCATTTCAACCATCGGTCTTATGTCAACAAACTTCAAAACATTTTGGTGGTTGGATAGTTTTCCTGTGATGATCATTGGCTGATGATAGTTGCCCATGTCTTGGATAGCTTCTCGTCTTGCTAAAGCCGGTGTAACAGAGTTGTTGGGAATTGTTTTTCTACAATGTTGGTCACTAAGCGCCACCAAGAAGGAACTCCTGTTAATGTTGGTTTACAGCTCAGTTCTAAACTTCTTTCCTATCTCCCATTGACAACAGAATAGTATAAAAGGACAGTGCTTCAGAGTGCTGCTTTATTCTTAATTATAGCATGCTTGTGTAAGCTGTAGATACAAGGTGAGGGAAAGCTGTGAATTAGCCCTGCTGCTGTGTGGTGTGTGTTATGAAATCTAAGTGCTCAAAATCAAAAAAAGCGTAACGTTATAAAAAGATTTTCCTTGTTGAATATGGCAGAAAGAGAAGGCCTTTTAGTTATAAACCCCCGAGTGCCTTTTTCAGCCGGTAGTACCTGAGTGACTAACACTGAAATGTGTGTTTTCAGTATATTTCATGCTTTTTCTTGATAGATTGATTTGGTTCTTGTTTGCTCTTCCTTTATGTCACACAAAGAAAAGACGACCCACTTTTACAAATACTTTTAGCCTTTCAACGCTTCCTGTTGCTTATCTGGTAACTTTATGTTTTCAGCCCATATCATATGGTCGTTTAGGAACGTGTCTCTTAAGAGAAACTGTTCAGTCAGACTTGTGCTGCTGTTGCGCAGTGTACTGTTTGGGCTGAGGGCTGTAGCTGTCAGTAGATTTATCTGCTGTGTGTAGCCAGCCCCCCAGGAACTGAATTTCGTCTTCCATTTTTATTGCCCCATATCCTGTGGTCTTTTTGTTATTCTTCACAGTCAGTCTTTGTTTCTACTGCTTTAGTAGTGCCAGGAAAATTGGTCTCCGTATTACCTGCCTGCATTACTGGCTCATTTATGAGTAAGTAGAACAGGATGGGCCATAGCGCAAATCCCAGCAGAACTGCACTACTGAAATTCTTCTGCTGTGAAAATTGACTATGCATATACTGTGTTTCTTAGCTCTTAAAATATTCCATGCCAGAGAGCCATCTCTTCTCTCATAGCGGCTTATTTTCCTTCAACCCTGTGTTGAGGTGACCTTCTTGGAAATACTTTGGGAATTTAATTAGATTGTACCTGTGGATCAGATCTTGCCTGTCTGTGTTCTTGTTGACCCCTTAGAAGAACTCTGTTAGGGATGTAAGGCAGGACTTCCCTTTATAGAAGGAATATTTTCCCAATCTATCTAATTTCCCAACTGAAGATCCACACATTGACATTTAGAAAAAAAATTTGCAGTGGCTTCTGCCACTCTATTTGAAAAGTTGTGGGTTTTTTTTTCCCCACAGCTCTCAAAAAATGAGTTGTTTGGGTCCAAAATATGAGCAAGACTTAATTTGAATACATGTTCTCTCTGCTACTGGGATTCAAACACTTGGAGCTAAGAATTCTTGGCAAAGGGTACATGGGCAAAACTGTATGAACAGAAATTTGTCTGATTTTTTTAATGCATTTCCTAGATCTTTTTAACACCTTTTTTTTTTCCTCTCTGTTGTTCATGTATTTGGAAATTTACATGTTTTTTCTGCACATTCATAATAATTATTAAAGAAGCAAATGTCAAGAAAATTTTAATAAAAATAAACCAAACAATGTGGAATGGGAGACTGTAAGGGCATGATCCCTTTAGCACAGGGGCTATCCATCTATGCACAAGGATAACATGGTAACATCTAGTCTTTTAAAGAAACATGTCAGTTTCATAGAGTTTGAATAATATTGTAAAATGCAGCTAAGCCAAGAAAGGCTGGTATATTTCCAAGCACAAGCTGTAACAAGAGAACTGAAATCTATAAATCACTATTGCTAGTGACTGGGGCAGGTTCCCAGTCCCTGAAGTCTAGGCGTTTACACAGCATTTTGCCAGCCTTTAACACCATGGTCTAAATGAAGATTTAGTCCGAATGAGAAACTTGAATAAATAATGTTAAAAATGAACCCTCATCATCTTAATTTGTATTGTATAGCTAAAACATAATAAAATCTAAAATAAAATAAGTGAATAGTGGCCTTTAGCTCTTTGAATTTAAAAATTAATGTCTTGGAAATGATAGAGTTGCATATTCAGATTATTTGTAATTTTTAGGGAGTTAAGTATAGGGGCTTTAATATTTTAGTTTGATTTTCGAGGATGAAAATAAGCTGCTCCCCCCCAAATTGGCTTTTGGCGGGGGGAAGTAATTGCTATAACTAAGCATTTAACATTTCCTTCTATAGAACAGTTCTTTGCCAGGTACTTAATGGTGGTATAGTCTGTCATCTTTTTAATTAAATTTTTATTGAAAGTATTTTTCTTCAATTTTAGCTTATGATAACCATATCACACATGTTAAATCTAGTGTTGTAGTAGCAAAACTTTATAATAACGCTTCTTGGCTGTTTAGTGGTTTCCTGATGCAGGATCTTAACACAATTCATATTAATGTTACACTTCTGTTTAATAGATTGTGATGCTTGCTGTTGTAGAATAACTCGAGCCAAGCTTGTAGCTATACCTTCTTTTCTGTTGTTCATTATAGTCACAGGAGAGTTTTGGGTTTGACGATAACTTAATGTAATGGTTCTGGTCTCTCCAGTGCTTTCAGGAAAGGCTGTTTACTTCTTGTTTGCAACTTGGAAGTCTGTGTATGCATTTGCATAGGGAGAATATTTCAGGTCTGTTTTTTAATGGTGCTTTGAGAAAATGAGTAGACATTTAGTGCTTGTTTTTCAGATTTCTATGTTATTTTTCATACAGTTGGGTAACGAATCTTAGCAGCGTAAAAACTGTCTAATGTGAAGCTCTGCAAATGGCAGATTTGAAGCCAGTCTGACTGACTGGCTCTTGTGGTGCCACTGAATGTCTGAATGAATGGATGTGGAAGAAGAAGGGATAGGGGTTACTGTAGACCTGCGTGGGGTTAGGAATGAAGCAAGGTTGTAGAGGGGTGTCCTCGCTAACCTCCACACAAGCTTCTGGCGCTCTACTGCTAACAGTCTTTTAGTTTACAGTCTTTAAAAAGAGTAATTGAAGAGGCTCAACTTCACATTCACGTGGGAATGACTTCTAATCAGATTATAACAACTGGGGACTTGGATCTTCTGAACTAATTTAGAAAACCTAGTTGAAGTTCCTAGAGTTTTGCACCAGACTCATTGCTCTCACTGTAGCTGATTCGATCAGAAGAAATTTGTTTCATGTTTGTAGTGGCTGAGTTAGTGTTAGTAAAGTATTGTCCTGAAAGTGTGTTCTGCTCTTCTTTTTATTCTTTTCTTGTCTTCTGACCAGTCGTTTTCAATATGTTAGAGAATGTGCAGTGTAAAAATAATGAAAGTAGATGCATGAGTAGATTTCTGCTCTGAAGGAAGCAAGCTGCACTCTATAAAATCCTTACATTTGTTTTCTGTATTTCTTCAGAGTGCTGAAAGAGACACCAGCTGCATCAATAGGCATGAAACTAAAGCAGCAACAGCGCATCATGGCCAGGATGACACATGCGGATGAGGCAGTGTCTTGCCCCAGCACAGGCTGCTGTTAGTGTCTGTGCTGGTGTCCTTTTTAATTTTTTTTTTTTTTTTTAATTGCCAAAGTCCTAAAAGGTGTCTCATTGCTCATTTGGGCATACATTCTGGGCTCTAAAGTACCCCGAATTTTATAGAGAACAGCACAGTTAAACTGTTGTGATGCAGGAAGGGCAACAAGGCTAGAGGTGATAAGGAAACTATAGAAAGGATATAAAGGAAGAGATTTATGAAAGGTAGGTGCAGGAAAATGTGGTTTAAAGTGGGGTAATCAATTTAAGGTGTTGAAAGTGTGTAACTGGCAGAGGGAAACACAAGTGAAGTATTTCATACTTGCATGGCTTAATTTTCGGTGATGATTGGTGATTTTTGTCTTTAGTTTGATATTGCTGCTAGATTTCATGGTTCTTTCATGTTGATACACCTAGATGAAGAACTGTACCATCACCTTGTTGTGTCTGAGCAGGAGTCTTCTCACTGTAATAGATCTTGCTTCAAGTATTTCAACTGGGAGTTGAAAGTTGCAAGAGTTGTGCTCTCATAGTACTTTACTAATTAGCATTGTTATATGTTTGAATATTGTGCATTACCAGAGCAGAGAGACTTAACATTGGATGTGACAGTGATTATGGAGTGAACGAGGAACTGAGCTCATTTTGGAGAGAAGTTGCCTAAAAATACAGTTATAAATTAAGGATTGGTGGGAATAGATACGTGTTCTGAAAGATAATATAGTCTAAGGGATCGAGTTACAAATTTTACTCTTGTACTCTTGTTTTGTAGAGTTCTGTCCAATAGATATCTGTAGGAGCCACCACTCTACACCATCACTTGGCTTCTTAGGCAAAAGGTGCTGAAGAAATATGCTACTTTGCACCCTTGCATTTTAGGGTAAAGAGGGTGTCTGTAAGAAAATCTGAAAAAGTCAGTCATTATCTGCCAGTGATGATGACAATAAATACCACAATATAGTGTGTTTTGAATACACTTTGAGAAATTATGGGTCTCTTACAGAGTAAATGAAAAGAAAGAATCCATGCTGTGATCGGCTTTCCACAGCATTTCAGGTATTGCAACAGAAGAGAGTAACCAAGCTATAAAAAAAAAAAAGGTGCTTGCAGAAGGACATGGGGACAGCTGTGGAAAAACAGATACTTAAAATGTGTATTGTCATGGGAGATTTGAGATAAGTAATAAAGTTCAGTTTTTAAAATGCTGTTCCCAATTGCTCTTCAGTGTATCAAGGGATTATTCTTCAGCTTGCTTATCAGAAGACCACTGCCCTTTATAACTGTTTTTAACGCTTTGCAGTGTTTGTGGGTGGCAGTTTTCAATGAAATATAGTTTCTTCTATTTTAGAAAAGTAATGAAATTGGGTATGTTTCAACCTGCAACTTGCAACCTTTCCTGCAACTTCAATGCAGGAAGTTCCCATCCTGCAATATGGTTCTGCATATTTTCTTTCTCCTGGATCAGAGAAAACACTCAAAACTTCAAGACTTCTATTTATTGATTGATTGATGGAAATGTTTTTCCAAATAATTAATTTAAAAGCCTTGAAATGACTTCGTAAAAGACTTTTAACTTTATATTTCAGCATACTCAGTGAAGTGACTCAGTTTCTTTCTTTATAAACCTGAGGAAGTTGATTTATGAAGCATTTGACTAGAAGCTTTTATCAATTTTAGCCTTTTCTTATTAAATGTTTTTAACAAGGTGATGTAGAAAGAGGTCTGCTAGTCTTTCAGGCAGGCAAAAGTATTCAACTTAAATTGTTCTGCTATCACTGTGCTATTAGTTCACTGTCACAGCGCCAGGGAGCTTTTTATAGCTTATTAAGCTGCCAAACAAACAACTTCCATCAAAGTGGAAAGTAAGAAATAGTGGAGTCACATGATTACTTTCGACCATGGGCTTACACTGACAAATAAATGTACTTTTGATATAAAAAGTCTGAAATCAGGATGTCTGGTAAAGAAGCTGCTCAGATTATCAGGCATACGAGTTACTTTCCCCCTTCTTGTTCAGTTATCCCTCTGGTAGATGTGAACTGATTCCTCCTTCCACCCCAGCTTTTCCCCCATCTTGTAACTGCTAAATGTTGCTCATGCGTGCTCCCTGAACACCTCCTGCTCCCTCCTAGGCCTCCAGGGACATCTACTATAGTGAAACATCAGTAAAACTGGCAGCACACAAATGTCAAAAAGTCAAAATGGTAGAAGATGGTGTTGCCATGGGACTTGCAATTACAGTAATCTTGGTTATTGCTTGTAGATGTGGTTTGGAATACCTCGTCTTTTTTGAAGTTCATGCTCTCTTGCTAATCTACTTGTTATCTCTTATCTCTAGCTCTTCTGATCCTATAATTTACTTTCTGCAGTATTGTTCAGTATTGTATATGTCTTTTGAAATCCCAGAATCTTACCATCTCCCCTGTTAACTGTGACTTTGGAGCAGAGACTGTTGAATTCATCTAAAGAAGGCTGGTTTCAGTCTGCAACAGCCTAGACACAGTCAGATTATATGATAGTTCGTATAACCAAATCCACTGTTGAGAGACAGGTATTAGTTTGAGGTTTGTGTGTAGCTAGTAACCTGACTGGGCAAATCCACTTACAGGCTTTGCTTTGCAGAGTGACCTCCAGTAACCTGTTAGGTGCAGATTTCTGTAACTTTGCCAACCTTACTTTCTTTGGCAAGAATTTAAAACCCAAAGAAGAAGATATGAAACGTATTACCCATCTAATTTTTGAGGAGAAGGGTGGAGGATTATGTTTTTCCTATCTTGGTGTGTCTTCCCCTTTTGCAATTTTTCCTATTTATTGTTTTGTTTCTCCTTTCAGTGTTTGACTACAGCTATAGAGATTACATCCTGTCCTGGTATGGGCAACTCAGCAGAGATGAAGGGCAGCTGTACCAGCTGCTATCTGAAGACTTCTGGGAGGTTGCCAAGCAGCTGCGACAGAGGCTGAGTCACATTGATGTAGTTAAAGTCGTCTGCAATGATGTAGTGAAAGCTTTACTCTCGCACTTTTGTGACCTTAAAGGAGCCAATGCCAGGTAAAAACAAAACTCTGCATTTCATTGGAGTTTTCTGCTTCTCTCTTTGCTTTCAGATGTGCTATATCAAAGCAATGAAGAGTGTAATGCTTTTGTAGGCAACTGATAAACAGTTCAGGCTTAGTACCAGTTTAGAGATCAAGCAGGCTTCAGGGCATCCATAAGACCTGTGCAAGGAAACACTTGTCTTCCTTTTCTCAGGGTTCGGATTCACTGCTGTTTCGGTTTCATCCCTGAATGTTTTGCTCATGGTAGGAGTGAGCTGTGTGAGCAGTTCCTGTAAGTAGTGTGAATCTGCAAGAGAAAGGAGGGGTGCTGCAGAGCAGTCAGTAGACAAGAAGATAGTTATCTGCACCTTTCCCAAAATAGCACCAGAGTTAATTCCATTCAGTTTTCCATTTCTTCTAGTCCTGGGAGGCAAAGCCTTGTGGTTTCTGTAAGTGTCCTGTCCTGCAGTAACAAGATTTTTCTACTGGGAAAAGTGTTGGCTGAATTTTCTTTCTCTGTTCAGGTTATCTTGCTAAGTCCGTAAATTTTCTTTTTGGCAAGGCTCTCTACCTACTTGAAAAGGTCAGCTGTTCACTAAATGCTAGAGTTGCACCCAAACTGTAATTGCAAATGCAAACTCTTAGCCTATGCAGTTTCCACCTCTGAATGTACAGTTTGTGTAATTGTGCATGGAATTTGGACTTATGTCTACACTTGCCTGCATTTCAGTTATCCTACTTGAAATATGCTTTGGTCATTCAGATTTAGACTATACATTTTATACTGTGAAGTTGTTTTGCCTATAGATAGATCCACATGTTTTTAACACCCCTTCAGAGAAAAAAGATCAACTGTTTTTTGTCAGTGACCAGTCTGTGTGTTGCCATTCACACTTGTTTCTGTTCTGGAGCAGAAGATAGGGTTAATGTATTTGTGGTAGATGCCAGGTTTATGTAAGCTAATGTGTAGGAAATAAAGACAAAAAAGAAACTAAAGGGTGGTTACATTCAAGAGAAGAAGAAATTAAGGTATATGCACATTGCAGTAAATCGTGCATTGGATTCCAGATGTTACTTTCTTTCAGCCCTGGAATGTTGCAGAAATCTCTTGGTCAGGTAAAGCTCCTAAGTGCGCTCCCTGATTTTTAAGCATTATGCTTGCACTTGCCGTTTATCGCAGTAAAGCACTTGCTTTTGGGAAGAGTTTTATTTGAACAGTTAAAGGATGAGGATGGTTGGTTTTGGTTTTTTTTTTTTTTTAAAGTGTAAATGTTTTCCTGTTTGAAGCTGGGGACATAGGATCTACAATAGCAGAATTATTAATTATTATTAATGCTGATTCTTGATGAGGTTTCTTATCTACTGAGACTTATTACCACTTCCTCTAGGTCTTTATTGGATTGTTATTTCCACTATGTAGAGCTAAAATAATTTCTCTTGGGTTTTTTCCAATTAACTCTTTCACTTTGGAATGGTAAATGCATTTTAGTCAATGCTGGGTAAGGCAGTCTGCATTAACATGGTAATGAAAAAATCCTATCAAGAATTAATGTGATACCGGGTTAAAAAAACCCAACAAACCCCACAGCTGTAACTGCAGATTTTGTATAGGTTGAAATTGGACCCATTGACTGTTTTTTCACATACTGCAAGGCTGTGAATTCACAAGGAGGAAGGTCTGGTTTTAAGGTGCCCAACAGCTGATCAACAGCATGATCTGCATGATGCGAAATGTGAAGCAGTAGTATATCCTCACGCTGCCCATCCAAACTTGCTCAAAAAGTCCAGGAGGCTTTATGGAAACTGCACAGGGCTCACGTTTTCTTGGCAGATGGAGAGAGGGCTTAAATGCTATGTATGTACTATGGCAAAGTCAGCAGAAATGTGACATTGTGCTCGTGCGCTACAGATTGAATTTGTACTGCCGGATGATCTGAGCGTGCATGTAATAAACCTGGAAGCACAGCTGAAGACTCTGATACTGTTTTCTTCTTAAGGGAATTTGTGGTTTTAAGGATAATTTGAGTTTTGTACTAAATTGCCTACTGCTGTGGAGTTCACTGTGCTAGAACCATTTTAGACATTTTAAGCTGTAGCCTGAGAACTACAAAGTATGTCACTTGTAGCTTGGAAGGTAGAGTTTCTTGGAAAGCCTTCAATTCATTTCTATATTGCCACAGTTCAAACACAGAAAATTCTTCTTCCTGAGGTAGGCAACACAGATCTTCTTGATCTACCTTTGCTTTCTGTCAACATTTTAAAGACGGTAGTAAATTTAAATTGGCATTCACATGTTTCCCTCTGTGTCTCTAATAATGAATCCAGTTAGTTTTGGATGATAAATATAGTGGAACAGAGATTGTAATTAGAGCAAGGTATCTTTCCTGTTGTGATGCCTGTTGGAGCATTGCATCTTGTTTCCGCTGCTGAGTTTATACTGCAGTGTGACAGCAAAGGGCATTTTGCATGTTATCTGGTGGCTTACGAAGTTTTAAATACCTCTTGTGCCATCTCTGAGCCACTTGGTCTCAGTTTTCCTACATGACAACAGATAAATTCACTAAAGTAATGGAAAGAAACCATCTGTGCCCAGGAGGACAGAGATGCCTGTTTCTTCAAGTGTGAAGTTCATGTGTTTTGTCACTGGGTACATGTCAGCCACAGAAGTCACTTTACTTTTCTGCTTTCACTGACTCACTTTGACCTGTGATGTCTGATAGATCAGGATGTCCGAGGGGATGAAAAAAGAGTGTGACCTTTCAGAATGAGGAAGGGTGCTACGGTCCTTCCCTTTGCTCCTGCTTTCCCCCTGGCATATCTTAGTCGTCGCGAGGCTCTGCTTAATAATAAATAGCTCCAGGTAAATGGCCAGCAGAGGCCAACAGATGAGGAAAAATGCTTCCCTGAATGAGGGAGAGCATAAGAAGAGGAGAGACCACTTCCACGCTGGCCAGTGGGAGGCAGGGAATCGGGAGGAAGAAGCCTGGCAGCATTAGATCTGTTTCCCCTTTCTTTCATTCTATCCCTTGGCTTTCTTTAATGGTGATTGTCTTTCCTGCACCTGCCAGACACTTCTACAGAGTGAAATAAAGGCAGAGAGACTCCTAGCCATCGGCAGAGCCTTCTGGGGTGACACAGAGCCATGCAAGCTGTAGGCAAGACAACTCCCAACTTTTTCATCTTACATGCATACCTTGAGGTCCAGTTGGGGCTCCAAAGGATCCTGTCACTTTCCAGTTTCAAAATTTGTGGCAATTGAGAATATTTTAGATAGGAAACCATTTAATTCCTAATATTAGGTCAGTGTAGAAATGGAATATGATACTTCCCTGTGTCCAGTGTTAGCTGGTTTCTAAGTCTGAGATAGCGAAGAAGAATCAGCCTTGGATTTATGGGTAGAATCCACAGCTCTTTTCCTCTATGTTGTATAGAATCAGGAGCGCATTTATAACAGGATTAGCCAGGTGCATCCTGCGAAGTAGAGAGGGTAGTATTTGGCCGTTCTTGTTTTATAGCAGCTTTTATCCCTTCATTCCTTTATATCTTGTTCAAGTGTCTTTCCTTGGCTACTTTAAGCAGAATAAAAGCAAGCTGGATACTGGCAATGCCATTTTATGTGATCAAGGATGGATTGTGAGCTGAGCAAGGCGGTGTATAATGCTGGAAACATTCATGTTGGTACGTGGGTGCAGCGTTGTCTGTGGTGGCAGTATACTTTCGGGGCGCTAGAATTACCTGATCCTGGGAATGTGGTCTTACTCTGGTAACATGATACGTTTGTTGAAAGGAAGAGGCAGCTATTCCTCTGGATGAAAGGTACAGTCAGTATCAGAAGGAACTAGCAAAGTGAAAACAAATAGTAAGCATCTTTCTGTGAAGCTGTCCACATGAAAGGAACAGGAAGTTCCCTTATGTTTATTGTGGGCTAAGAATAGCCACATCAGATATTACTACAGGACTATTAACATATGATAAATAAGACCCTGTGCTAGTGGGCTCTAAACTGCAGTGCAGGCAAAATGAGATTTGCCTACATGAAATAAGTAAGCAAATGGGATTTGAAGGTAATCGTTGCCTTTTCTTGAACCTCCTGAGAAGCAGTGCTTTTTGAACAAATCTCAGTGAGAAGAGGTCACAGTGACACTGATTTTTTTTTTTTCTTTTTTTTTTCCCTTCCCTTTCTCTTTCTTGCTGTGTCTTTTGGTTGGGAGTGTTCTCTGTTTGTCTTTAACCTACAGCTGGGGCACCTTGATCCCAAAGGTAGAGGAAGAATTGGTTTCTGCAAATAGGATATGTGGTGTTGCAGGCTGCTTTTGGCAAGTTGACTGCTACATGACATCTGATGGGATGCTCAGAAGTGTGTGTGTACCTGGATTTGCAGCCGAAGTCGTGGCTTAGCAAAGTGGATGCTTGGGGGCTGCACGCTATGCCCAGTGCTGATTCAGAACTCATATTTAAGAGCTCAAAGCTCTTGGAAAGTGTGAGGGGGGGAAGTGCTGCAGAGAAATTGCACTATGACAAGCAATTTAGGGATTTAAGTTCGTATTGTACATGTTTTGATAATATTCCTTTTATTTTCTTTATATTACTGACAGGGTAAGGAGAGAAGACAACTCAGTTCTTATTTTTCTTGGCCCATGTGAATATCTTTGCATATATAGGATATATAACTGTTGTGGTTTTTGTGATTACAATATGTAGTGTGGTAAGATACTCAGTAAAAATAAAAGGTGCTGCCACCACAAACTGATCAAGAGCAGATTGATGCAAAGGGAATTTAAGCACTTGAGATTTAACTTGGTTAATCCTACAGATGCATCCAGGTTGTCAGGATAGCTACTAAACACTTCCCACAGTTCTTTTATAATTCCATTTACCACCCACAAACCAGGAATACCAAGAACTGCTCATCACACTCAGCCTCTGGAAAGGAGTATCAAGAGGATTAGTATGAAATTGTAGAGGTTCGTTGCAATTGGAGCAGCTGTATGAAATTGCTGAGAACAAAACAGTCATGAAAAGCTGAGGTCTAAGCATGTTATTAAAGTTAACTCATGGACAGCACCAGGTCTAAAGCTCGACATTGCCTTCAAGCTTCAGTGTGGGAAGTTTGGGTTTCCCGTTAATGATTGAGTATGACCTAGACACCACAATAAGCATTAGGACCTCCTGGTGCTGATACGGTCATACCACAGCTTGTAAGCCCTTTATATGTTCTTTGGGTCTGTTATCCACATGACATGTCAAATGCTTTTTCCTGAAAGAGGTAACTGTGACATGTATAAATGATATGGTTATCTTCACAGTAAATATTAGGTAAAGTGATTTATAAAACTTGCTGATGTAAATTGATAAAAATGACAGCTGTGGAAATTTTGGAGTTGGCTTTGTCCTTATTTTTTGTTGTGCTTTTTGGGTTTGGTGTGGTTTGTTTTGAGAGGGTTGTTTGTTTTTTTTTTTTAATGGCTACTTTTTTTCAGGTTTGTTTATGATGCCGGCTTGTAAAGGTCTAAATTTGTTTCTTTTATTTCTTAGAAAGTTCAAATAGATCAAGTAGTTTTCATTCTGCTGCACTGTCAAGAAGCTTAGAGATCTGAGGGCGATACAGGTGAAGAAATGCAGGCTGCATGTGGTTCTGGTAGTTCTCAGAATCAGTTTAATGAAAGTGCGTGGTGAGTGTTGAATGAACTGATGAAAGTCATTTAGAGTGAGTTGCATGTGCACTTCAGCTCACAATTGCACTGATTGAGACTTAAATGTAACTCAGCAAGATTCTCTCTTGAAAGACCAAACAAATAGCAAGGCTGAAGGGAACGTTTTGTGATTGATTGATTTTTTATTTATTTATTTATTTATGTAAGGACCCTTACATAATTTCCTATAGAGTTGTTGTTAATGTTTTTACAGACTTTTTTTAAAAATATAATTTATTTGCTTGCTTTGTGTTTTCAAAGCAGACAGACTTGTCTTGTTTATCATCATTAAGTTCCTGGTCATGCATGTCTCGTAATCAGTGTACTTATTTTGTGGTTTCTTGCCCTTGGGGTTTCTTGCCCTTAAACCAGTGGTACTGCTAACCCCAAATGTGCAAAGTCCCAAGTAGCATGGGCATTGTAAATGATAACTTTG
Source organism: Pelecanoides urinatrix (assembly GCA_013400755.1). Lineage (NCBI taxonomy): Eukaryota > Metazoa > Chordata > Aves > Procellariiformes > Procellariidae > Pelecanoides > Pelecanoides urinatrix. The sequence goes on from VZTQ01011348.1 coordinate 28,997, forward strand.
GGGTTGGCTTTTAATTTTTTTCATCCCTTTTAGGATTCATTTTTAAGCTCTTCCATGCCATCATCAGGGTTGAGACCATATAAAAATAAAGACAATGCTTCATGTCAGAAGCATATACCCAACCACAAATACCAAGTGTCTTTTAATACTCCTGACTGTAATGATTCTTTACAATACAAGGAGTAACCAGATGGTTGTAATTAAAACTGTGGGTATCTAGAGTAGATCCTAGATATAAAAGAGATATTTCCATGAGGTCCCTGTATCACGAAACGTGGAAGCTCAGCATAGATGATAGTCCATATTACAGAACTGCTGTGGGTCCTGCATTCCTGAGAAATGAGGAGTTGTTAAAGAGGTGTTGATATTGGCTCAGAGTTGCTTTGTTATAGCATGGGACAGAAATGATGATATTTCTATAACGTTGGTAATGTTGTAACTGCTTGTCTTCAGGAATGCCAAAGCAAATCTGCTGCTCTGCTTTCCTTTATAAAGTGCTGGATGAACTCGCAGGTTTGCAGCAGTAAGGGGTGAAGTCTTAGTATTGATGACGTTCAGTGGGATACACATTCAGTAATTGCACGAAGCAATCTCAGAGCAGGGGACAGTTACAGTAGATGTCAGTTTGGTCCCAAAGAAAAGTACTGCTTGGAACAGACCCAGTACAAAGGAATTCACTTTGGCAGGACCTACCTATGGATCTATATTCACAGACCATTGCCTGATCTTCCACCAGTTTGGGGGGCAGCTGAAGGAAATCCCTTTGCTTTCTGACACTATGAAATAGCATTGGATAGTGTTAAAAATTCAGAGCAGGCTTGCTTAAAGATTTAATAAAATGAAAATTATGGAAAAGAAACTTAGGCAAGGTTAAAGCTGGCTTTGTAGCTCGTGCAGGAGTGAAGAGGGATATGACCTATAGGCATGCTGTGTAAAGCATGAGTTCTGTCTACTGTTTTAAATCACTGAAGTCACCTGCATCTTGATACACCAATATATGTCACTATTACTTCAATCTTTATTGTTCAAGAAGACACAAATGAATTGAGTTGCCAGTTGCCATTATTTCTCTGTTGCCTAAAGCAGATTAAATGAGCCTGGTTTACAAAGCTTGTATCATGCCTGTTTTGGAACTGTTTGGTAGAGTGCCACATTTATATTAATTCACAGCACAGTGGTGCTCAGAATTTATGGATAATTGGCTGGGCTTTCAAAGCTCTCTTTAAAAATATCTGCACACAGTTTTAATTAAAAGTTTTCTGTGACTACTGTAAGTGACCTTTTATTTGGAAAATCCAACCACACAGTCCTAATAATACATGTTCAAAATTGGATAGGAAGAGAAATCATGCTTATGTTAATATCTGGGTTATTTAATAGTGTTTGATATCTTTGTTGACACTGGAGAGGTGTAGCAGCAGTCTGCTTTGTGTACATGCATTTGGATTACAGTTAAGTTTCTGCTTTTCCTGTTGGTCTCTGCAAAATGAACAGTGCCTTTCTTTACTCTTGATCACATTCCCACAGAGTTGAAGATGTAGGTTTTTTATCAAGCTGTAAGAATATGCCTGATCAGGACATCTTAGCTCCTGCTCCAGGATAGTAAACACACATGTTTCAGTAGCTGAGCAGTGGCGTTAATACTTCCGTGATTGCTCACTGCTCCTTTTTTTTTTTTCTTTCTTATGGGTATCAGTGAAGGGGAAGCCCAATCTACAAGGGATGCTGTTTTCTGGGCAGACCTTTCGTTGACACACAATATATTTTCCCTGCAAGCTGATCAATGGTTATATTGAGTGTCTTGAGTGTCATGCTTCACGTATAAATGCAAAGGAGGATATAAGCCTGGGTGTCTTGTCTTGTCTGTTTTACCACTGGCATATTGATTTATTTTGTAGCTGTTAAGCCCCCCCCCCCCCCCCCCCNGCTTTACACCCCCCCCCCCCCCCCCCCCAAGCTTCCTATCCTGCTTTCAGTCTCCCCTTTATTTCTCTTGCCCAAACAGCAATGAAAAATGCAGGATTTGTTGACACAACTGTTTGGCGCTGATATGCAAGGCTTGTTTAGAGCTGAATTTCCTGAAGACTTTGTTTCTCTATTCCTTTTCATAAAGATCTGGTGGGGTTCTGTGCCTTCCCTTTGCTTTTTAGATCACATTTTAAGTACAGTTTTTCTAGGAAAACAATGGAAAGAACCCCTCTTCTAGAGAGTTATGTCTTCTTAGGTAGTGGAGATAACTCCAGAAAAAATTGAAACTTCTTAAATGGCCTGTCAACTGGTGAGTACGCAACTCTGCCTACCCCCTTGCATTCCTGTAGGCCGGAACGCATTAGATAAATTAGAAGGGTAAGAATCAAATATTTGCCTTTCTGCTTGCTTACTCTGTTCCATTTTCTGCTTGTGTTCTGTTGACTGTGTATCAGAAAAGTCCTGGCATAGGTCCAACTCAGCCAAGCTGTATGTGTTGGCTGTTGACTAGGAATAAATTTGTACAATAGGGACAAAGATTATGAGAAATTACTTCTCTTGCATGGATGATGGTATAAGTGCAGTTAATGCTCCAGGGTATTTGCAGTCCCACACAGACTGACATTCCTCAGGAGACTTGTAGAGGGATACTGAAGGCAAAGAAGACTAATCTCATTTTAGTGGAATTTTATGTGCATTATGGCTCTGTTTCGTGCTTTGCACGTGTTATGAAAATACAACTTGATCTAATAACTATGCAGGATGTCCCACAAATAAGGTAAGAGTGTCCAAAAAGGATGGGGTTTGTGTGTTCACGAGCGACAAAGCAATCGCCACTTGCTTTTAGTTCTAACTGTATCATTGTTCTGAATACACAGGAATCAGTTGTTAGGAGAGGTTAGTTTGCTGCTACCTGACTGATGTTCAGTGTAAGTCATCCTGTTTGCCAGCATTTTGCATATGCTTCTGGCTGTGTTTCTAAGTGGTTGTTGTGAAAATTAATTAAAAAAATAAATTTGGTCACCTTGAGACAAATGACTTGTATTATTGGAACAGAATTAGAGCTATTATTAGAGTATTGTTACTATTCCAACATATTTGCTCCCTCCTGGACTGACTAGCAAAAATCAGTTGTTACCCAGTGCTGCGTGTCACTAGTGGCCATATAGCAGTGTCTAACTGAAAACTTTTGGTTTGACTGTAGACAGTTCTTGGTCACTTTTTAACGTACAGAGGCAATGGGCTTGGAGCAGCTCTGTGAATAACAGTCAGTTGACTCTAACCAGGACAACAGTCTCCAGCTCTGGGAAGGAAGCAGATGTTACAGACGATGGGAAGAGGCACTGGTGTGAGACTTGACAGACTTTGTAACACCTTAAAGCCTTCTACTGAAGACCAGTCCTGGCTGCCTTTGGAAATTACTGTGGCATCTCTCAGGTGACACTGCGTCTGTCTCACTGTAACTACTGGCACGGTCACCTTGCTGCTAAACTGTAAATCTGTGATTGGAGCACATCAGGCACGTGGCAATGAAAGAACTGCTAGGGCACCTCGTTTCTGCTTCTACAGCCGTTTTTGTATAAAGAAAAGGTGCTGCTGTGACCTGCGCTAAGGAGTTCCCTTGGCATATCCAGTCAAACATGTTCTGAGAAATCCAGAAAACCATTGGCACCTATGAGGAGATGAACTGGTCAGTACTGGGCGCAAAATCAAGGTGGGGGAGGTTTGCTCCCTGTTTCTTTCAGAGCTGTGGTCAGCAGAGCTGTTTGTGGGGAGTCTGCAAACAACACAGACTGTGCCATCACGGGCTTGCTCATCCAGCAGCACATTGCTGTGCATGTTCAGTGGTGCACAGTGCCCAGCCAGTGCTTCGTGCTGCAGCAGAGGCACAACCACCCCTTCACTGTTAGCTCTTTAAAGACTCTGTCTTGCCATCTACCCAAAATTCGCCTACCATGCACCTCCCCAGGAGCAGGGAGGGCCTATTTGCCTGTTCGGTGGCAGGTAAAAGGCGTATGTAAGTATAATATGTTACTATGTAGAATACCACACTATACCTGTCCTAACCTCAGGCCTGATGTACTTTCTTTAAGGTAGGAGCCTAATCCTTTCACCAAGCGCAATGTGAAACCAGCAAGAAACTTTGGATTTCCTCCATCCATTAGTATCCATCTTGCATAACCCTGACAGTTAGTGAGTGGATGATAGTGAATGCCTTCTCCGGCAGGCTGAGAGCGATTCTGAGTGAGAGTATTCTCCTGCTCCTTCTTGAAGCTGAACCAGAATTAGCCAAAGGCAAGGATCTGACTCCACCGAAGGCAGGCAAGATGGACCCTGACTCTGAAGCATTTAGGATGATGGAGGAAAACTGTGACTTTGTTCCCTAGGTTTTTTTTTTCATCTGTGGTGGTTTATTAGTATACAACGTGAGCGTATTCCAGCTTCAGCCTGCTGATCAGAGGACTCAGCTTGAGGCAAGTTCTCTTGTCTCTTCTCTGAACGGTTCTGTGATTTCTGCATGCCTGAGATGCTCAGACCCAAGCAAGTGTTGTTACTTGATTTGGCCAAGAGGTGACTCACCAAATCTGTGATCTGGCCGAGAGGTGACTCGGATGGGACTTGGAAGATGCAAGTTCAGACCTATCAGACTGAGCAGAGCCTAAAGTCCAGGGCCTCTCACCCCCTCTGGGGTAAGCCTGCTGCCCACAGGGGTATTGCCCCAAAGGTGGAGTTGTACACACACGCTGAGCCCCTACAGTGTCATGCTTTATATACCCCAACAATATGGTTGGTTCTCGCATGCCGAACTACTGAGGGGACTTGACTGGCAAAGTTTCTTTGCAGTTTGGGAGTCAATTCACCTTTCTCTGTTTGCCATCACAATTCCACCCTCTTTCTAAATCTGTGGGTGGTTTTTGGTTTTTTTTTAATCTTTTTCTAAATTGGTTTTCCACTTACAGTGTGGATGGCTGATAATACTAAGTCTGTTATCTATGCAAGGTATCTTGCATAGACCAATTTGATGTAGTCTGTAGGTGGCAACTTGAAAACTGCTGTTCTAGGAGAAGTAAGATCAAATAGGCCGGTTATTTACTGGGAGATTTATCTGCCAGTAACAAAGGAAAAATGATAACTTCAGTATCTAACAGGTAGACCTGTTTCTCAAACTAGATATGATCTCAAATCCTCTCCTTAAAGGTTCAGGTCTACAATTAGTTTGCTCTACAAGAATGTATTTGCTTCTGGAGTTTGTCTTGTCAATTGTTCTGAAAAACTGGACAAGATTTCACTCTAAGTTCAATGATGGAACAATTTTTTTATTCAGAGAAAATTTTTTCCTCACACTTGCTGGGCTTTCTCTATTTGTTGCAGTTTTAAAATACTGTATTTCTATTTTGGCAGGTGAAAACATTGACAAGACAAAGGAATTTGGAAATGTATCTTAACATCATTAAGAAAAATTGGCAGGATTTGAAAAGTATACATGGTTTAAAGTGTTTTCTTACTGAAGTTACTTACCTGATAATGGATTTTGGATATTTTATCAATTACTGACTAATCATGGTACAAGTGGTATGTAAGTTCTCTCTCTTTTTCCCCTTCTTTCTTCCCCCCCCACTTAGGCAGGAAGATCCACCGAGACCTTTTTTGCTGCACCCATGCTTGAGGAGCTCTGATGAAGAAGTAAGATTCCTGCAAAAATGTTCTCAAATTCTGGTGTATTGTCTCCTACCCTCAAAGGATGTCCAGTCTGTCAGCTTGCGCATAGTCCTTGCAGAAATACTTGCAACAAAAGGTAGATCAAAGATCAGAGATGATTAACCGTTTGCACCTGTACAATATTAGTAATTACAGACTTCATTATGTATAAGTCTTGATGCTCTGCTTTTAAATTCTGAAATTTACTTTCTGTAATAACCAGTAAGACACTTCATATTCTCAAAATCAAGCATATACTTACTTGACTCTCCTGACTTGATGCCAGGCTGTTTAGCACCTTTCAGGATAAAACATAATTTGTCCATTCCATTCTTCTATTTTTTTCATAGAGGAACACTTTTACAGTCTTCCATGGCATTATTTTTAGTGATTATATGAATAATTCTGGCCTTCTATATTTTATTCAGATACACAGAAACCATAGACTTAAGGATGTGATTATAACTGAATCATGATACCAGATTTAATTAAATTTTTTTTTTAGACTTCGATTTATCCAGTGTGGTTTTTTAATTGAGGGTTTTCTATTTTGCTTTTTATTTTATCAGCTATGCTTTAATCTGATTGTAAATACACTAGTCATTTTTTATGTCACTGAAGTCAAATTCAGAAATTATGAAGTCTCAAGTATATGGCTGTAACGTCACCGCCTTCAAGGCACACAGCAGAAAGGACAAAAACACTTGGAATTTTCCAAATGGAGCTCAGCTTTGTCAATATACATCAATTTGTGTAATAGAATAAACAAACAGTTTTATCAAGAAGGTACATCCAATCTCAAGTGTACTATGTAGTCCAGAAGACTGGTTTTGTATTTTTAACAACTTGCATATTTACTTTTGCCTTTTATCTGCAATTTTTTTTGAAGGACAGCAGTTATTCTTCAGCATAAAGTTTTTGTTTTAAAATATTTTTCCCCTCCAGTACTGAAACCAGTGGTGGAACTGCTGAGTGATCCAGATTATATTAACCGAATGCTACTCAGCCAGCTGGAGTACAGAGAACAGATGAATGAGCATCAGAAGAAAGACTACACATATGCTCCTTCTTATGAGGAGTTCATCAAGCTCATTAACAGCAGTTCCGATGTTGAGTTCCTGAAACAACTGAGGTATTTAATGTTTCACTGTAGCTCATTTAAAACTTAACATGCTTCTTTTGCCAGCCTGTTACTGAGATGTGAATGAATTGTGATTTTTGAAGTATGGCTGGTCATGGCGGTCTGGTGACCGTGAACTGTAGTGACCCTATGGACACTGGGTGTTAAGAGCAGCTTGCTGTGATTCTGTGACATGGAAAGAGGGGTTTGAGTTCCACCACATTTTACCACTGGATCAGAGGTTTTCCTGGACTGTTACAGGGAGGTGTTTCCCAATTGCATCCTTCTTAAGCATGTCAGTGAACTCTGAAGAATTCCTCAAAGACCGAAAGAAAATACTGAGCTCCTACGTATCATGAATTTGTTTGATGTTCCTGTTTTCTAATGCAAATAGCACCTGCTCACTTTCATTCTAATTGCTCCCGTCCCCCCCGCCCCGCCCCATCTCCATCTCATCTCTCTTTCCTTCCATCTCTCATCGTAACATAAGATAACCATTTGCATCTCAAGCCTGCTTGCCCAAGTACAGGATGTTTATGTTTGCCTTGTCTTTATAGTTGAGCTGTTTCTCCTCTGATTTCTGATGTAAGAGAAAGGATAAGGAACAAGTGACTGGGAAGCAGGGAGCAGAGACACTACTGTTATAGGATCTCCCTAGATATCCTTGAGTTGGTTTTGTTGAGCACACCAAAGCTTTGGAAGACTGAAGCCATTTCCAGAGTGTTTGTCCTAATCTGTTTACCACCAACCAGAACTGGTGTTTCTTCTCTTCCCTGACTCCCTTCAGTTGCTGCTGCAGGTCAGCTTTTTGTCTTCCTGAATGGCTGCAGCAACATCAGAAAGACACAAGCACATCAATCCCATTTGATGCACTCTGTGTCACCTGTTGTGACCCAGATCTTTTATTAGACTTGGCTTGATCAGGCCAAGTGATGGTTTACTGAGATGGAGTATGTGGGCTGCATACATAGCTTCTTACTTTGTCTTGTTCTTCTCTTTGATTCTGAAACCACTTGCATTTCTGAGATAGGAAAATGCATTTAGGTGATGGTGAAATGATTTTGTTGCTTGGCTACTTATTGTTCATCTGCTGTAAAATTTGCCCTTTACTCTGGGCCAGTGTGCCTTTCCTGAGAGCAGAAATTAGTCTCTATTAGACTCTATCTAGAACCCAATTGACATCATATTTATTAGCATAATCACACTAATGGATCTGCTTGTTTCAAAAGAAACCCAACTCTTCTGTTGTTGTTCAGGCACATTAATGGTCAATGTGCTCTCTTTTTAGCTGATAGGTCACTTTAAATTGTGTTCTTTAATATCAAATAGCAAATTTGCTTTATGAAATAACGTGGGTTTGGCTGCATTTAGGTTTTTCCTTTCTAGCCTGTGGAGTCCAACTGCCATCATCTTGAAATGTGTTCCTCTACACCTTACGTAATGTTGATCAGTCTGAGCTGATCAGTATTTGAATGGAAAATGTCTGAGAAAATGTGTCTTCTTTTCAGAGAGAAATAGTATTTGATTTTGGAGGCAATTTTCCTTCTTCTGTTTGTATAGAGCTAGTCTCTGGGAAGGTAGTTAAAGAGTGTTTCCCTGTGGGAGGAGGGATTCCTGTTCTGTTTGGTCTCCAGCACTATGGGAGCACCTGGAGAGAGACGGGGCAGCCTGTAGTCTTCTCAAAGTTATGTATCAGTGAAAGTTTACAGATCTGTGTCAAGGAAACCAAACAGTGGTGCCTATATGGATGAAAAAAAAGGGTGATATTTTAGATGAACAAACTAAATGGTATTTCAGGTTGTAATTCACAACAGTGAACCACAGGAAAAATCTATAAAGAAGGAATTAAAGAGGAAGAAACAAATAAGCCATTGTGCAGTTATCACTGAGAAACACAGAGTCAGTTGGAGTGACAGGAGTGGGGCGAATGCTTCCAGTTCTCTTCCTACAACAAACNAACAAAGCTTCCAGAGAAGGTACCATTGTGTGGTTATCTGTGAACATCCTTGAAGGTCACTCTTTATAATGTTTACCTTTGTTGTTGCTTGTCATGAAGGGAGGCAGAGTTTTATTCCTGTTTTATCAAGTTTCCACAAAATGCATTGTCCCTATTTCTTTCAAAGAGAAAAAAATTATANTTGCTTTCTGAAAATGTGGATTTGTTTTGGGGGCAAAAAACCCAAACCAACAAAGCTTCCAGAGAAGGTACCATTGTGTGGTTATCTGTGAACATCCTTGAAGGTCACTCTTTATAATGTTTACCTTTGTTGTTGCTTGTCATGAAGGGAGGCAGAGTTTTATTCCTGTTTTATCAAGTTTCCACAAAATGCATTGTCCCTATTTCTTTCAAAGAGAAAAAAATTATACAGTGAAATTTCACCTTCATTTCCCCTCAGATTTAAGTTAGTGTGGATAAATTGGAAGTCTGCTGCAATAAGGAAGAAAAGATGAATTCTTCCATGTCAGATGTGAAATAAATTTACTTGCTCTGTCAGAAGAAGACTAGAAATAAAACACATGATGAGTTAAAAAATAGTGATAAGGATATAAACTGGTGGATAGTTTTCATTCTGCTTTCAAGATCAGCATTATATTTATTCTGTTATTTATTAGTATGGCAGCAAAAGGTCACTACACAATTCATGGTAAGAAAGACCATTATCGCTGTCATTTTTTACTTGAGAAATGAGGGAAAGGGATAAATACAACGAAGCATAGGGAAGGGATAAGAGTGGGAAGGTAGAAGTAATGTGGATGTGAGCCCACGATTTGTCCAGTTTATCAACTACAGTTCACTTCTTGAAAATAAAATTAATACATCACATTTAAAACTTCCTTAGATGTTTACTCACCAGCACCACAGCATATGTAGCAGCTAGAATATTTGGAACAGACTTTCAGGGAGAAAGGGTTGTGGTCTGGCAGTGTAGCCAGGGTGGTGGTTCTGTGGTGCAGTGATGTACAGCACTCTTGTGGAGCAGTTGCAGCCAGAGCCCAGTGCTTAGGAGGAATGGACTAAATAGTATCTTTGAGAATGTAACTTGGTGCATCTCCCTTACTTAAGGAAATATAATGAGGAACAGAAAAAAAAGAGATGCTGAATACAGTATATATAATAAAAACATGTAAAACCATCAATGTGAACAAATGGGAGTAAATTTGGAAGGAAAAAAGTTGCAAGGTAAAAGTGGAAACTACCTTCCATGTCCAGTATTTACGTGATTGTCTGTACCTTATTTGATGAATCCATNTCATGAATTTGTTTGATGTTCCTGTTTTCTAATGCAAATAGCACCTGCTCACTTTCATTCTAATTGCTCCCGTCCCCCCCGCCCCGCCCCATCTCCATCTCATCTCTCTTTCCTTCCATCTCTCATCGTAACATAAGATAACCATTTGCATCTCAAGCCTGCTTGCCCAAGTACAGGATGTTTATGTTTGCCTTGTCTTTATAGTTGAGCTGTTTCTCCTCTGATTTCTGATGTAAGAGAAAGGATAAGGAACAAGTGACTGGGAAGCAGGGAGCAGAGATACTACTGTTGTAGGATCTCCCTAGATATCCTTGAGTTGGTTTTGTTGAGCACACCAAAGCTTTGGAAGACTGAAGCCATTTCCAGAGTGTTTGTCCTAATCTGTTTACCACCAACCAGAACTGGTGTTTCTTCTCTTCCCTGACTCCCTTCAGTTGCTGCTGCAGGTCAGCTTTTTGTCTTCCTGAATGGCTGCAGCAACATCAGAAAGACACAAGCACATCAATCCCATTTGATGCACTCTGTGTCACCTGTTGTGACCCAGATCTTTTATTAGACTTGGCTTGATCAGGCCAAGTGATGGTTTACTGAGATGGAGTATGTGGGCTGCATACATAGCTTCTTACTTTGTCTTGTTCTTCTCTTTGATTCTGAAACCACTTGCATTTCTGAGATAGGAAAATGCATTTAGGTGATGGTGAAATGATTTTGTTGCTTGGCTACTTATTGTTCATCTGCTGTAAAATTTGCCCTTTACTCTGGGCCAGTGTGCCTTTCCTGAGAGCAGAAATTAGTCTCTATTAGACTCTATCTAGAACCCAATTGACATCATATTTATTAGCATAATCACACTAATGGATCTGCTTGTTTCAAAAGAAACCCAACTCTTCTGTTGTTGTTCAGGCACATTAATGGTCAATGTGCTCTCTTTTTAGCTGATAGGTCACTTTAAATTGTGTTCTTTAATATCAAATAGCAAATTTGCTTTATGAAATAACGTGGGTTTGGCTGCATTTAGGTTTTTCCTTTCTAGCCTGTGGAGTCCAACTGCCATCATCTTGAAATGTGTTCCTCTACACCTTACGTAATGTTGATCAGTCTGAGCTGATCAGTATTTGAATGGAAAATGTCTGAGAAAATGTGTCTTCTTTTCAGAGAGAAATAGTATTTGATTTTGGAGGCAATTTTCCTTCTTCTGTTTGTATAGAGCTAGTCTCTGGGAAGGTAGTTAAAGAGTGTTTCCCTGTGGGAGGAGGGATTCCTGTTCTGTTTGGTCTCCAGCACTATGGGAGCACCTGGAGAGAGACGGGGCAGCCTGTAGTCTTCTCAAAGTTATGTATCAGTGAAAGTTTACAGATCTGTGTCAAGGAAACCAAACAGTGGTGCCTATATGGATGAAAAAAAAGGGTGATATTTTAGATGAACAAACTAAATGGTATTTCAGGTTGTAATTCACAACAGTGAACCACAGGAAAAATCTATAAAGAAGGAATTAAAGAGGAAGAAACAAATAAGCCATTGTGCAGTTATCACTGAGAAACACAGAGTCAGTTGGAGTGACAGGAGTGGGGCGAATGCTTCCAGTTCTCTTCCTACAACAAACAAATTACTGGCATGTTGTACTTAAACAGGTTTCCCAGTTAGATGCTATTCTGGGTAATAATCTGTTTATCAAGAATTCCTTTTCTTGGTTTTATTTGGAAATCATTTTTCAGTGCCTGTTCTAAGCCAGTGCATGGCATTCATGAACTGTAAGCCTCCTCCTATTACTCCTAATGTTGCCACGTAACATCTTGGTAAAGAACAGATATAAGTAGTAACAATTTTCTGTGTAGGCTTAGCTTTGAGGGAAATTTATCCTAAGGCACTACAGCTGCTGGGAAACTCGTTGTTTTTGTAAAAACATCCCTGCCATGCTTTATCTTTGCAGATTAACTACTATCTATTTACTAAAATAAACATAAAATATCTTGCTCAGTGAAAGAGGCCATGAGGCACTGAAACAATTCCTCAGAGTCTTGACTGACCATAGTCAAGAACACTCAGACTTCTAGGTGCTCCTTCGTGTGCATGTGACATTACAGGAGAGAAGTCCCATAAGGCATCCTTCCAGGCTGATTTCATTAAAAGAGTTTTGCTAGAATTTTTTGTGATTAGAACCAGGTATTTTTTTGAGGTAAGTAGGGAAAAATCCCCAGCTGGATCAGTGGAAACCTGTGGGTGTTGTTGCTCTTGGCCAGGAAGTCAGAAAAGCATGGGAGGCTGTGTGCGTTGGATCTCTTTGTTATCAAGCATACCAGCTCTCTGCCTTGCAAATAGCTCTCCCTGAAAGGCTAGTAACGGTGCTAGTATTTTCTAAGTCTTTTTTCGTTCCTTGCTTAGAAGCGTTAGCTTAAGAAGAAACATTGTATTGATTTTCTGCATTGTTTTTATGGATTTTAGTTTTAGAACTTACTTAAATGATGCAGGAACTACTTATTAATTTTGGAGATAACTTTTGAATTCACGATTCATTAATACCTGTAGTGGACCTCTAACATTTGGTCACTTGATCTCTTAGCAGAACTTTTCTCTATTGCTTTGTGGAAACATCCCTTTCATTTTTATAAGGGACATTTGGGGAGCTGATGTTTGTTTTCATAAAAAGTCATTTGCTGATTTCTGAGGAGCTATTTTGTCTNTGAGGGAAAGGGATAAATATAACGAAGCATAGGGAAGGGATAAGAGTGGGAAGGTAGAAGTAATGTGGATGTGAGCCCACGATTTGTCCAGTTTATCAACTACAGTTCACTTCTTGAAAATAAAATTAATACATCACATTTAAAACTTCCTTAGATGTTTACTCACCAGCACCACAGCATATGTAGCAGCTAGAATATTTGGAACAGACTTTCAGGGAGAAAGGGTTGTGGTCTGGCAGTGTAGCCAGGGTGGTGGTTCTGTGGTGCAGTGATGTACAGCACTCTTGTGGAGCAGTTGCAGCCAGAGCCCAGTGCTTAGGAGGAATGGACTAAATAGTATCTTTGAGAATGTAACTTGGTGCATCTCCCTTACTTAAGGAAATATAATGAGGAACAGAAAAAAAAGAGATGCTGAATACAGTATATATAATAAAAACATGTAAAACCATCAATGTGAACAAATGGGAGTAAATTTGGAAGGAAAAAAGTTGCAAGGTAAAAGTGGAAACTACCTTCCATGTCCAGTATTTACGTGATTGTCTGTACCTTATTTGATGAATCCATATTGTTCAGTTACCTTAGAACACCTGACTGAGGTGAATGAGTGTTGTTTATAACCCATTTACAGATGACATAATCAAGGCACCACAAGTCCAGGTGAACTGCCCAGAGTCATTTAGGAGGTCTGTGTCTGAGCAGCGAATTAACTGTGGGACTTCTACACACCAAAATACCCCCCTCACTTACAGGGCTGTTCTTCCTCTGAAGGACTGGGCAAGAACTGTTGTGGAGGTTGGAAACAACCAAGACACAGTAATGGCAGAAGGAAATAGGGTTAGAAAAATTAAAGCTTTGCAAACAGGTTCTCAGGTTTCAACTTGGTAATTGAAGGGGTTGGGTAGAATAAAGATTACTGCAGAAAAAAAAAAAAAAAATCCTGGAAGTGTAGTTGTAAGTGAGCGTATGCTGTAGGTGTGAAATTGTACCTCTATACAAAGAAGCAGAGACAATCAAAATCCTAAGAGTTATAGGAGGCAAGAGGAATAGGGGGAATTGAATAATGTTGGTGAGAGAAGTACACATGGAAGAAGGAGAATATATTTTAAGGATCATAGACTCTTTCTTAAACAGAGAATAAGTAGTCACAGAAATAGCAGACTTTACAGGAAGCTTCAGCCTTCCTCTAGGAGTTAACTTGATAGATGACGTTAGGGAACTTCTACAGGAATGCAATTCACTAGAATACTTGCTTTATTACTAGTATTAGTAGCTGCCAAAGTAAATGCACTGAGAGGAGTTGGAGAGTTTGTTATTACCAGAACTTTGACGTTTATGAAAGATTTAACTGGTAGTCATTTTCTTTGCTGAGTGCATAGTGTCTGTTAGTTACAAGATTAATTTTACTTAAAATGCAGTTTACTAACTGCATTAGCTGTCTTCCATTATGTGTCATAGTTTTAGGTGATAAAACAGGTTTTAATTATTCCTGGATTGTTTTACTTATTTTAGTGTAATACTTTTTTTTTTTTTTTCCTTCTCCTAAGTTATATATGCTCCATATATGTATTGAGTGCATTAGGTAGAAGAACCATACAGGCCACTCTTTGCTTTTGATGCTAAACTCCCATCCTAGTTTCCTACAGATAACTTTACTTTTAATGTTAAGAGCATGACTCTACATTGTGTTCACTGAATAGTTTTAACTGGCTGTGCAGTGCCAGCAGTTGAGAGAAGGGGGCAGTATTATTGTTAGTTGGATATTTTCCTTTTGTTTCAAGATAAACTTTTTTCCCCTCTTCTGCTCCATATGCACGCTGCTCCTTAGGTTGCAGATATACTGAGAAATGATTCTGTTTCCAGGTGAGGAGGAGGTAGAAGTGTTTTGGTTTTTATTAATTCTTAAATGTGCTGTATGAAGAACACATTGTAAAAAATTAATACCATGGTTTTTTTTTCTCTCTCTTCCCTCTTCACCCTTATCCCCTACTGTTTTTAAAACTAGGTATCAGATTGTAGTGGAAATAGTTCAGGCAACCACAATCAGCAATATTCCCCAAGTGAAGAGGCAGAAAGGTAAGATTCCATTTTCTTAAGTCACATCTGTTGTTTTCATTTTGAAAAGCTGTTTGAACTCGCGACATACATATGCAATCAGTGTGTGTGGGATTTCTAGACAGATTTTAGGAATGGTATGCTTTTAGTATTTCATTCTGTTCTGTTTCATTTGTCTGATTCTTCCAGAAGCTCCCATGGTGTGATTATCCCCCCACCTCATCTTCATATAAGCTGGTGGATCATGAGAAAGGTCATATCTATGATGCATTTATTTTCAGAACTTGCTGCTACTAGGATTTTTGGCATTACAAATTCATATGCTGAGAATCTTACTTCCTTTTTCTTTTTCATACAATCCATTCTTCAAAGTCTCAGTCTGTTCTCCTTTCAAAACACTGAAGAAGGAATGATATAGCATAATTGTCAATCAGACTTTATTTTGACTCTTCATTGTATTAAGTTTTTGTGTTGCAATACAGAGTGCTCTTAAATCCTTCTGCAGTGTTTTGGCAATGTCTGCCTTTTAAAATGTACATGCATCTTACATTTGTACTTACATTTATTATGTATACTGCTTTTTATGGTTCTCAAAATGTACCAAAACTGTGGTATATCTTCAGGAGATTATATTGATGGCAAAATTACAGACCAGATTTTTGCTTGGACAGATATACTTAAGGTATACCAAAGCATAATAAAAACCAGTGGACAATATAAATTAATTTGTTTGTAAACAAACAAATCTAAAAGATTTTGCTTTTGGGTTCTCATTTAATATCTATCTGTCAGGTTAAAAAAAAAAAATCCTTTTCTAGCTCCTTGTATCACAAAGGAAAGCTTTTAAAAGTGATTCAAGTGTAATGAAAAATGCAGAAACAGAACATAAACACACCATGGCAGGGGGGGAGGGGGCTCAAATCTTTGGTCAGTCTGAACAGTCTGGGGTCCGTGCTCAAGTCTCTGAAAGTATAAGGTTGTCAACACTGATATGCCTTTTGTTTACATTCTAAAATGTAGCTACGTGTGCATTCCTATAGGATAAATTTCTTGTGTCAAACCAAGGCAAAAGGAAAAGTAGGCATTGGTTTTGCTCGAGTGTACATTACAGCAAGAGATACTAATATTTCTCAGTTGAAAGTTAATGGAAAATCTGTTTCATAACGCAATAAAATGAGAATAGGGAAGTTAACTCTGAGTACATTACGAAAAATCAATCTTGCTATGCCTGTATTTCCATTTGTGCTACCATTGGTCTTTGTTGTGACAAGAATTGATTTGGGGAATATTTTTATACAGTTTAGGTTCCGGAAATTAATTACTGTCTCACTCTCCTCTGTCTTACTTGAGTTTATCTAGTTAACTATCCACTGTTCTAAACCGTGAACAGGAGATGTTTTTCTGAAGCTGCACGTGCCTGGTACTGCAGAATAGATACAAAAAGATTATCGCTATTTATTCTGCCAAAATAGATCTGGTTCCATTTATTCTGTGGTGAAGTTGGTTCTGCATTTTTATGGGCTCTTGACTTTTACCTGTATTAAAAAAATCCAACAGACATTCCATTAGCTGGTGCACTGAAGTTTTGTGTTAAGGTATTGACTTTTATTACTAGTTTAGTCCAATCGCAACCTTATATGTCATTTAAGAATTGATTACCACTGCTGGCTTTACTAGCCAGTGGGGCTATTGTGGCTAAACCTTTTATTTGTTAAATAGCCAATGGTTATGCACATTGTGCCTGAAGAAAAAGGTGACTTTTTTTGCTTGATACATGTGGAACAGTATGTCCAACAGAGGCATACAATACAATACAATCACACAAATTTGAGGCAGATTTCTAATCTCTTTTGAGTTATTTCGCTAAGGTTTTCATCTACCAAAAATTTTCAGGTTCAGTCTATGTACAGTAAACTTTCTATGTACAGTAAACTTTTGAGAGCTATGAAAACTGTAGAGGGTTAAGCTTTTTTGTGTCTTGTTTTTCCTGAAGTAGGTGGAGACATTTTTTCTACTATGGTAATGAATCAACATGTTCCTGAATTTTAGGAAGAACAGTTTAAGGAAAAAAGCTGTGCTGTCTTCCTTAAAACAAAACAAAGCCGACAAAAAACCCAGCTCAGCTCACTGCTGATACAAAGATTGTTGAACCCTTGTAGAATAGACCACCACATTATGTAGGTCACCCTTTAACGTTCCCATTTCTGGATGCAACAGCATACTGCTACCCCTGCAACATCTGGATTTCATGGTGAATAACTAAATGTAAGCTTTGTGCAAAATGGAAATGTGTTTGCAAAGTCTCATTATATCTTTCTCTTTTTAATGTTTTCCCCCAATACCTGCTGCATACCTGTAATATTGAGTGTGAGCATGGGTGTTCGATGTATATGACAGTCTCCCCTTTCCTGCTAGTAAATGAGCTTTTGCCTTTTGTGTCATGGACATCTCTTAGCTTTGATTCCAGCCTGGCGAGAGATAGTCTTACTGGTAGCTGTTTCCTTTTTTCTATGGCAAAGTTGGGTCCTGAAATTGTAACTGCTTCTTTTAAGTGCCTCGGTGTTCAGCTAGAGCAGCTGAACTTTGGCTGGCCAGCAGTCTGTTGAGCCTGATGTCCGCTTTCAGAGTGTAAGAGTAGAGCAACTGTAGAATAATATATACGTGGATATAGTCTCAGCCTCCATCAGTTTGAAGCATGGGAGCTTCCTGAGGCAGCGTTTTCAATAGAAAAAGGTACAGCAACAAATGTGAGGAGCACTTGGTGCAGCAGGAGTGGCCAATACTCTGCAGCATTGAGTGCTTAGCTACTATCTGAGCAACGCAAGTGTTGTGCAATACATGACCAGCAATAAAAATGCCTGAGGAGGATTGTGTACCTGTGCTGTTGGTTGAGGAGACATGATTAAGTCTTTAAAACTGACCAAAAATATTTAGTTTATAAAAAGATTAGGTGTCTATTATTAAAGGATGAGTAGCCTGAGGACCAAGTTTCAGATGGATAACTTCTCATATGAGCTACAGTTGTCTGATGACTTTTATTATTTTATCTGGTGATACCAAAGTATACATTTAATTTTGGGGGGTTGGAGAGGAAGGCTTGTCCCTCAGCAAGGACAGGGTTCTTTACGCTTGATTTAACTAGTGGTGGTGCCACCTATTGGCAAAATATTTAGCTGTTAGGGCCCTCTAACAAAAGTATTTTAAAGTACTTCTAAACATCATTGTATTAAAACCTCTGTAGTAAAAAAAATGGTATGTTATAGGGTCTTTTTTCTTTTCAGATTTCTATCACTTGAATCTTCTGGCATGTGAGCGTAGGAGAGCAAAAGAAAAACGTACAAAAGCATCTGATTCATGTTAAGCAGTAAGTTTTGCATTTGACTCCCTGAGAGAGTCAAATGTCCTAAAAGCTTGAGACACAAAATAATCTGAGAGGTTCACAGTATGATGCCTGTCATGGGTGGATGACATAACTTCTGTGGCCAGGAAAATTGCTTTTGGTCATTGGTAAAGCTGAATAAGAAACCTAATGTAGCATTAGTATTTTCAGAGGTGTTGATGGTTTATTTTTTGGAGTGGTGCAAGCCACAGTAAATAGAAGCTATTATCTTGCATGCTGACACTACACTACTTCCCTCATTTACACTTGCACGAAACCGCTGAATCTGATGTGTATATGTATCTGCATTACTTTCTCCGAACTGTGGCCTCCTATGTACCCTCTTCTGAAATAGTCAAGGTCACTCCAGCAGTGACTGTAGGAGGAGGCTTGGTTTGGGGGTTTTTTGGTTTTGTTTTTGTTTTTTTTACTCATCTTTGTTTTTTCTTCCTGTTGATATTTTTAGACTGTGCTGTTCTCTACAGTCACGTGTGCTCTGGTTGGAAGAATCACATCTTGCTACATCTTTAACTGTAAAAACTCTTCCTCATCTTGCCTTTTGTTGAGGATTCCTTGGAAATACTGAACCAAATTTGAGTTAAATTTTGAATATTTTACCTCTTTTTCTTTTGGTGTTTTTGTTGTTTTTGTTTTGTTTTAAACAAAATGTATGTGTTAAACACTTCCAGATCTTCAGAATTTTATTGCATTTTCATCTAGCAAAGCAGTTTGTAAGAGGACAAATATGCAGATCAAGCATTGTAGCATGAGTGAGAGAGAACCTGAGTTTTTAGAAGCAAGAGTAGATCTTAATTTTTCTGAAGAAGAGGCTTCAAAAAACAATCATGAAATAGCAGCAAAAGTAAGTTGCTATAATAATTTGGTATTTGTTGTAATGTGAATAAGAAACTGTTTAAATACACTAGTTCTAATTTTAACAGCCACACTTTTGTTTCTTCTCTTACTGATATTCTGTTACAGGATCCTACAAGAATTTTAGCAGGGATCCCTTTTTACTAGCTGCTGTTTAAAACAAAAACAAAACCCCATGAAAGCATGTACCTTGTCTTAGGGCAAAACAGAGCAAATCTCTCAACAGATTTCGCCCCCCCAACACTGTAAAGGGTTTGTTTGATTTGTCTTCCAATTTTCTGTGCCCTCCACCTTATATGTGACTTCATAGCATGACTGGAAACCACCCTTGGATGACAGGATGGGACCATTTTTCAGACACCACATTGTAATTGACCCTAGGGCATCCCTGTTGAGAAAACTACTCCTTTTCAAGCAGGGATTGTGAGACAGATTGAATAAGCAGCCATTTCTGCATGGAGAGATCTGCTGTGTTACAGTAGATTTCTCCTGCTGAGCATTCCCACTGTGTGTCTAGATATTTGCTTTTATAAGCGGAGCTGACAACTGGTACAGGAACAGAACTGTCTGTGGGCAGGCTTCTTAGGTACTGTGGTTCCGAAAGAGGCTTGAATGTTCAGCTTGTGAAAAGGGACTTTTCTTTTAGAAACTGGGGCTCCGAGCTAACTTGGGTGTGTGGGTTGTGATGTGTGGATTTTGTCAAGATGATAATTCAGAGTGAAGTAAATGGGTATTTCTGCATTCCAGCGCATTACAGATGCCATCTAACTTAATTATGACAAAACTGTATTATCCTCCCCCATCCTCAACACAGGGATAAACACGCATACGCAATTATTTTTGCATGGCCTTTTGGCAAGACTTAAAGAGCAGACTTTGTGCTGGCGCATCGTGCTCAAGCAGTAAGTGTGGAGGGAATCCTTGTGGATGAAGGTGAAGTGACTCTGATCATGGTAGATTTGTTTGTTTTGATTTGTGATTTTCAAATCAATTTTATAGAGGAAGTTCTTCTTTCTCCTCTTGAGATCTTTGTGTGTGCTAGTGATTGTAATGCATCTTGTCCACAGTTCGTTTGGAGAGATGCCCATCCATGAAAGAGGGAGGGGAGAGGCTGACTGGAGAGGTAACCAAAGGGAACGCAGGGATCTACAGACAGAGGCTATATGTGATGGATATTATTTTATTGTATAGTACATACTTACTCCCATGCTCAAATTTACCTTACGGCCACTTCGTTTTTTGTTTTGCTCAGTTGTGGCTGGGACGTGGGAGGCTGTGTTGCAGTACGCATTGCTAATAATCAGTGCCTAAATTCTCCATGATCTCTCTTTAAGTCCCTTCCTCCAGATCTGTTGACTGAAGCGTTTGGGATTTAGCGCTTTTTTTAACTCATTCTTTTGTCTGACCACATTAGAGCTGGTTTTCCCTTTGCTTGTACCGTGGGCAGTAGAAGAACTGTGTGTACTGTTCTTCTCAAAGTCTGGCCTGCTTTTGCAGAATTGAACAAATACTTTTCCAGGCCTAAGTAGGCTTTGAAAATGTGTAATTCAAAGTTTCTGAGAGTTCAGAGAGGNTTCTTCCTGTTGATATTTTTAGACTGTGCTGTTCTCTACAGTCACGTGTGCTCTGGTTGGAAGAATCACTTCTTGCTACATCTTTAACTGTAAAAACTCTTCCTCATCTTGCCTTTTGTTGAGGATTCCTTGGAAATACTGAACCAAATTTGAGTTAAATTTTGAATATTTTACCTCTTTTTCTTTTGGTGTTTTTGTTGTTTTTGTTTTGTTTTAAACAAAATGTATGTGTTAAACACTTCCAGATCTTCAGAATTTTATTGCATTTTCATCTAGCAAAGCAGTTTGTAAGAGGACAAATATGCAGATCAAGCATTGTAGCATGAGTGAGAGAGAACCTGAGTTTTTAGAAGCAAGAGTAGATCTTAATTTTTCTGAAGAAGAGGCTTCAAAAAACAATCATGAAATAGCAGCAAAAGTAAGTTGCTATAATAATTTGGTATTTGTTGTAATGTGAATAAGAAACTGTTTAAATACACTAGTTCTANAAAAAAATCCTCAAACTGTAAATTTGTTACTAGTAAAACAAACAAACAAAAATTATCCAAAGGATGCATTTTCTTTCCCTGCATAGTGATGAAACAGTGTCTTAGTAGCATATATCTATTCCTTTTCCATTTATTGGAGCTTGCTGAAAGGTATGTGAGTAAATGCAAGCCTTTTCTTTTGTAATTTTCTGGTTTTATTTGGTTTATGCAGTGATACCTGAATGTAGTGAACATCATCTTTGCTGATATTCAGAAATGGCAAGAAAGACTCTTAATTATATCTCAGTACTTTGGTGGTGGTAGGATCGGGCAAGAATAGATTAAAAAGAGAAGTTCTCTTTATAGCTTAAAATATCTTTTTTATAGGGCTTAATAGGAAAAAAACAGAGCCGTTTAGATCGGAAAATCCGAGAATTCTCAAAAATCTCAAATGGAGATTAGGGTTAGGAGAAAACCAATGATATTCCTAACCTTCCCCAGTTGATATGAGAATGCTCCTCCTGATTTCTGCTAGCTTACCTTTCATACTTTGGAAGAGGGAAGTCATGTTCAGTGTTTGTCCACGCTTCCATGCCATCTCTCCTGCACTGCAGTGTGTCAGCCACACTCCATGCTGGGCTGCTCTTCATCAGCATCTTGNGCTGTGTTGCAGTACGCATTGCTAATAATCAGTGCCTAAATTCTCTATGATCTCTCTTTAAGTCCCTTCCTCCAGATCTGTTGACTGAAGCGTTTGGGATTTAGCGCTTTTTTTAACTCATTCTTTTGTCTGACCACATTAGAGCTGGTTTTCCCTTTGCTTGTACCATGGGCAGTAGAAGAACTGTGTGTACTGTTCTTCTCAAAGTCTGGCCTGCTTTTGCAGAATTGAACAAATACTTTTCCAGGCCTAAGTAGGCTTTGAAAATGTGTAATTCAAAGTTTCTGAGAGTTCAGAGAGGTCTGTAATGATGGGTAAATTATATATAGAAGGTTACGGTTACTGTTTATAGGAAAATGTTAAGTCGGTGTTTGCTACTTAAATGCTTCAGCACAGCATTAAGTAGGCACTGCATGTGCTTAACTCGGCTCTCACAAAAAGTCTGACTTCAATACATACAATGTTGTGCATGTGTGTAGCTCCTTTGGAGACTAGTCAGATGAGTCAGTGCTGTTATACGTGCTGCCAGGTGTCAGGTATCTGTAGTTCTTGAAACTGTAATGGAACAATTGTACTTTCAGTTTTAATCATGTTTTTGCCATATATAACTTTGCAGTTAAAATGAGAAATCTGTGTTTTATGCTGCTACTGTCAAGAGAGGGGACAGTTCATGAAGTACTACAATACAATTTAGTTTGCGCTTTAAGCAGGTTTTACATATGTCTTCATTTACATTATTTTTGTTGTAGCCTTCGCTGTGGTTTACGGTAATAAAATTTGTGTGGCATTTGTTAGCATGACTATCGTTTGCAAGGCCCAGCATGCTGACAGAAAAATGGATGGTGTGAATATGTACTGCAGTTTAATGTATTTATTGCGTATAAACCTGACCAAGTAAAACTACCAAAAAAAAGAAGAGGAAAGAAAATTAGGTCTGAGAAATCCATTCTCAGAAATGTTTTTGGTGGATTCTAGGATCAGCTCTGGCCTAGTTCAAATCAAGGCAGTTATGAGTGATCCAGAAGGAAATGTGGAAGCTTTGTCAGAAATCAGTGTAGATGTGCAAAAATGCATGGAGTAAAGAAGATTTGCACAGATAGCTTAGCCTTGATTGCTTGGTAAGTTTGAGCTCATTTGGACCATTTGCATTTTAATATTGTTCAGTGCAAATTGAATTATCCACAGCTGTGGATAGATAAGCAGAGTTTGAAATTCTGCTTTTAGTATTAATTGCATTTGGATGCCCTTGGGAGGATTGCACAGTACCCCTCTGGGGTTTTGAAGTTCCTCCGTGGCAGTGCATGTCTTGTCAAAATTTCCCCTGATAAGGAGAATTATTTTGGAGGAAGTTACTAAATGACCCTTTGCTCCTTTGTGGATGGAGGCCCTGCTCAGCAGTTGCTGGTAGACATGTATGCAACTCCCGTGGGGAGGAAGTGCCAAAGAAGCACCTTTCTTGTCTTGCTGATGAGGAATGATTTTGTTTGTTGTTTTTAATAATAATTAAAAAAAAAAATCCTCAAACTGTAAATTTGTTACTAGTAAAACAAACAAACAAAAATTATCCAAAGGATGCATTTTCTTTCCCTGCATAGTGATGAAACAGTGTCTTAGTAGCATATATCTATTCCTTTTCCATTTATTGGAGCTTGCTGAAAGGTATGTGAGTAAATGCAAGCCTTTTCTTTTGTAATTTTCTGGTTTTATTTGGTTTATGCAGTGATACCTGAATGTAGTGAACATCATCTTTGCTGATATTCAGAAATGGCAAGAAAGACTCTTAATTATATCTCAGTACTTTGGTGGTGGTAGGATCGGGCAAGAATAGATTAAAAAGAGAAGTTCTCTTTATAGCTTAAAATATCTTTTTTATAGGGCTTAATAGGAAAAAAACAGAGCCGTTTAGATCGGAAAATCCGAGAATTCTCAAAAATCTCAAATGGAGATTAGGGTTAGGAGAAAACCAATGATATTCCTAACCTTCCCCAGTTGATATGAGAATGCTCCTCCTGATTTCTGCTAGCTTACCTTTCATACTTTGGAAGAGGGAAGTCATGTTCAGTGTTTGTCCACGCTTCCATGCCATCTCTCCTGCACTGCAGTGTGTCAGCCACACTCCATGCTGGGCTGCTCTTCATCAGCATCTTGTTTATTTGTGAAGGAACATCGCTGCCAGGCTTTCACGGTGACTAGTCCTATTTATCCATGGAGCAGGAACAGGCTGGTAGTGTGATCTTCATCACTCTGCCCTGAGTGTTTCTTACATGGAGTGGCCTCTTATGGATATGAAGAGCTCAGTGAGGCAAATGTTTTTGAAAGATATTTGCTAAAAAAGTAATTAATCACCACAAGCAAGGTGGGATGTAAGGCTCATTAGTCTCTCCTGGAAGCCTGCTGCAATTACAGGATGATAAGACTTTAGGTAAAGTAGACATGCTTCCTTTGAAAACCCTCCAAGAATGCCGTGTTTTCACTAAGAAGGGAGCCTTTTGTTTTAAGATGGCTGAATGATCATTGCATAGCACTGGTCATGGGCTTTTAAAGTGTGGGTTTTCAGGTATGCATTGTGAGCCCAAAGTATTTAAACTATTGAGAGAATTGAGAACTTTTAAAAAACGCCTTAGAGTCAAGTGCAGGAGGGGCAATGTTGGGTTTTAATCTTCACTTTAAACTACTGTCCATGTATTTGTATTAGCTGTAAATGTTTTAAATTGAGGTGGAGAACTATTTTGTCCTTAAGGTCTTTTCCTGCCTTTTGTTGTTCTCCTTTCTCTTTCTCTCATTAATACTGGTACCTCTGGTCGGGGAACTGAAACACTAAATTAAATGCTCTGTTGACTTCCCTGTGGAGATAACATGCCAGGAAAACAGATGGCTTATTTTTTTTTCATGGTAAACTCATTTTATCATTTGCTTCAGCGAGTATCATCTCTGTAGTTCGCTATTTATATGGCAGCTCAGATGCAAATGATACTTATCCATTAAAACACTAACAGTCTTTGAATCAGGACGGTTCCCTACCAACATACATAAATACATGCAGTGAATAAAGTGAGATTAAAAATATGGGAAAAGATATTGGGAGAATACCTGTACTCATATTACATGTAGAAATTCAGGGAGCTCCACGTACCTTGGGTTGTCCTTCAGTATACAAGTGACAAAACCTATGGTCATGTGCAGTAGTTACATGTGGCTTTGAGGGGAAAATAAAAGGATGAGAACAGTCCTAAAAGGAGAAGGTACCTTAATGTATTAGAAATGTATTTTAAATCGTTCCTAAGAGATTTCCTTTTTCTGTGTATGCATTCACAAACCTAGCTGTCTGGTTGTTTCTTTCCAGCAACTGTTTTGAAAATAGAACGCTGTTTTCATCTACATCATTTTACTAGCATTTGATATTTCGAAAACATAGTAGAATAGATCTCTGTTATTTATCCCTGAGCAATCAATTAGTCCAGAGCCAAGTACAAGCCAGGTACTTTGCTACCGAGCTCTAATTGCAGCCTGCAAAAGCAGGAGTATTATCGTTGAACAAGAGGAAAACAAAACCAGTGTATAAATGTAAATCAGTTGCATCCTGCAGATGTAAACCAGGAATTATTTCAATGCAATAGGGTTTTTTAAGCTACTTTACCTGCTGCTTCTTTTTTTAGGCCCTTGTAATTAGCTGAAGAGGCTGGCATGTAGAATACACAAACATTATACCTTTTATTACCAGGTCTTACTCAACTGACTGTCATCTTCATGTTACTTCACTATTTAACAGTACTGTGCAGTCTTCATGTGCCATTATAGGATTTTTTTTTATATCCCCCCTTAGTTATCTGACCATTTTGAGTGAGCTTCGGTCAGTGTTGTTGTCTGGAGGAGATACTGTATGATGTGTTGTTCACATCAGGCTCAACAAATTTGGATTCGCAAATGAGATGCGTGTGAACGTGTAATGCTGGGCTGGAGGGGATTGAGTCCTGTTCCTCATGACTCTAGGCAGTCAATCTTATGTTCAGTAAGGTACACAAGCCATCAGCTCCGTGTGTTATCGTACGCCATGGCTGTAGGTAACTTCCTAATGCCATCTGATAAATTAACGTCGTGTAGCAAGAGTCTTGGGCCTGTGTCGTGCAATAAGCTATGGGAAGAGAGCTGGAGGGGTCAGATTTCACTGGACATTTGAATAAAGATTTTCAATGTTTCAAAATCATAATTCTGTTTCAAATACAAACTTTTCAGTATCTGTGCTAATGTGCATAGTTGATTCCTGAATGACAAATGCTTTGATCAGGCAGGTCACAGGGGCAATGGTGCGATGATGTTTTCATGTTGTAAAAGACTGTCTCTGATTTGCTTTATTCTTAGATTCAAAAGGAAAAGAAACTGCGGCAATGAAAGCTGACCTACTGAGGGCTCGCAATGTGAAGAGGTATATTAATCAGCTGACGGTGGCAAAGAAGCAATGCGAGAAGAGAATAAGGCTCTTGGGAGGGCCTGCTTATGATCAGCAGGAAGATGGCATTTCTGATGAAGGCGATGGCCCTCAGAGTCAGAAGGTATAAATTAAATAGCACATACATTGTCTGAAGGTCATTCTAAATGCGTTAGCACTGGATCATATTAGCCTCACAGTCATTAATCCCTCCCTCCCCCCAGGAGTCAAGTATAAATTAGCTGCTGCATAGTTGTTTTATCTTGGGAAAAAATAACGGAAGTACCTGAAAAGACAAACTGATCACTCAGCTTGGAATATTGCTAAATGTGAAACTTAATAAAGGATTGAGTGGCTAGTAAGCATGTGTGATTTTTTTCAGACATACTGCATGTAGGGAGTTAATAAGGACCTGGTAGCGGCCTTTCTGAAGGTAGCAGCTTGCTTTCAAACAAAAGATTGCCAACATATCTGCAATGTTTCTTTGGCCCTTGTTATATTTACTGTAGGAAATACCTGTGGGTTTTGCAAATACTGAGTTACTTAAAAGCAAACAATTACTTGTGGAAGGCAATTGACAAAAATTAAGGGCAGTCATTGCAGAAAAACTCTGGTAAAGCTATCGACTGAATGCTGGTTTTCAACATCACTGTAGTCTGGAATTGAAAAAGCTACCATTGTATTAGCCAGCATCTACAGAAATAAAATCATGGGTACTTATCCTTGCTAAACTTTAATGACTTCCTTGTGTAATCTACTCTGTGCTCTTTCGGCAAAGCACAGTAATTTATGTATTCGAATTAGAAAGATTTTATCATTTTTCATGTAGGTAGAAGAGCAGTTATCTCTCCATGCAGGGATCTGTAATTTTCGTTATGTCCTCATAATAATTGTAACTTAGTGGCACGTAAGGAAAAAGTTGCATGATGGAGAAATAGTTCTTACTATTTGTGTTTTGTCTTTCTTGAGTAAGGTCTGAACGAGAGCAAATCCCTACCCCATGATTTCAGATGGTGTGTCGTAGATTGTGCCAAGGCAGTCCTGATCTGTTTCCTGGTGTAGCGAGAGGTGCCAAGGAGAAAAGGAAAGAGGGAAGCATGTGGCAGCACCGTGTGAGCATCTGATGCCGCTTGAGGTGCCTGCTGAGATGTTACGGACTTCCCAGGATAGATACATGGTGACATAAGATTGTTCAGGAATGGAGTCAAGTAGTGAAGCTACACTGGATAGGGGCAGGGATTGGTCAGAAATGTAATAAAATATACTATTATTGTAATTAACAACAGGAATTCCTTTGATTTTAATGTTGCATGTTTTATGACCCGATGGATTTTTGGTGGGAGCTGCTGACTTGTATCTTGGAAATATACCCATGAGCAGCTCCATGTTGAGTTAATGGTACTATTAATAGGAATAATGACTCCTTGCATGGGCATTTGTTGTAGTGATGGCAGAAACAATGGGATCCGGGGCTGCTCTGCTTCTAAGCTTTTGATGTGTTTCTATGAAGAAGCTCTAGAACCCCTCCACACCCGTGTCAGTGTAGAAAATAGGAAAACTGCTTCTCTCTTCTGTTGCCAGGAAAGAGGCTGAGGGAGGCTGGATGAGAGACAGAGGCCACGCGGTTCTCTTGTGAGCACAGAAAAGTGCCCAGGGCTTGGCTGAGGGAGGGGACTCTTTTCAGTATTGCTTCTTCCTCTCCTTTTCCTGCACTGTTGTAGCTGCAATCTGGGTTCTTATTTCAAGGCAGCCAGTGCTATTTTGGATGCCAGCCCCTGCTACATGGGCAGTATTGACTAAACACTTAGGCCTTTTTCTAAGCAAAAGGGAAAGGTGTTGTTTGGGATTTAGTAGATAAGCTAATGTTGGTATGTTGCTGCTGGTGGCCCATAACTTCTTTACAGTTTGGCTGTGCCAGCTTTTCTGTTAAGCTTGCACTTAACCTGCAGAATAACTAGCTTCTGTAGAAGAAACTGGAAGTTTGCCTTCTTTTCTTCAACTTGCATGAAATAAGTCAGCAATGGTGTTTTGAATTACTTTATGTAAGTGTGGTACAGAAGCTTGAATACATTATTAACTTAAGGGAATTTTTCGTACTAATTGAACAAAGAACAAATTGACTAGTGACCTAAACTTGTATTTTGGTTTCACTTCTGCATCCTACAGAAAGCTTTCTCTTTCCTGCAGTAGCTGGTAAAAATCTTTAATGCATGTTCTGATTATGGGCTTAAATGTGGAGATGGATTATTTGGAGCTGTCAGTGTTCTTCTCTTACAGAGTTAAGAAACAAAAATTATGTGCTTTGAAATACTTTTTTTTCCTTTCACAGCAGAAACTAGTTTTAAAACAATGTCAGTTTTCTGGTTGATAAATACATAAAAGTCACGGGACTGTATAGACTTTGCACATGTTTCACTCACCTCATTATCCTGAATCCAGGTTCTCTATGGAAATCCTGAATGTGTGAATTATAATCAAATGTTTATAAGCAAACAAAGAAACCCCAGCTACTCTCTGAATCCGAATTCTGTCATCAGCTCTGATACTGATTTATACTCTGCCCTGGGTGTTAGATTTGCTTTCAGAAAGATGCAGTTTGAATTAGTGTAATATATAAAGCATCTCTTCTAATCTACTTATGGTCAGTGCAGTTTTAGTCCTTTTTCTTAGAAACTGTACCTGCACAATATTGCGGTAATTAATTGAGTTCTTGTTGTCGGTGTCTATTCGACAAACTGTTTGATCTGTTGTGTTCAGCACAACAGCCACATCACCACATCTGTGAGATTTGACGTGTGGAGTCACAGCATCTCCTTAGTGGAGCTGGTTTGTGAACCACGGGTGGTGGGAGGAGCTCTGGGGATCTGATCCTTGACTAGCTGTGAAATAGCAAGGAAACCACCTGGAGTGTATTTTGAGGCACAGGCAGTTCGTGGTCATAATCTTACTGATGAGGACTAAGTTGAAATTCCTGCAGAAGACCTTGCTTCCACCACATACGTGGAGAGATGCTGATTTAACTGGTGACTGATGAGATTTTCACTGTGATTTCTGAGCTTCAAGTTGTGAGATCATGTTATGTCAGGATACCCCATGGTACAGAATTTGGGGATATAAAGAAAGCGAACTTCAATTGTTGTTCCCCTGTTGCCTGAAGATGGGGTGTCTTATGACAGAAGTACGTTCATGAACATGTGAATCTCAAGGCAGGGATTTTTCCATTAGTGTGTGTGTGCAGTAAAACAGCCAGGTACCTTATGTAGTATATACTTCCTGATAGGTAACTAATCATTGCATTTGGTTCAGCTACTGCTGTATATGACAAAGATATCCTTCTGATGACTTGCCTTTTTTTAAAAAACAATACGAAGAACATATGCTTTAATTTCAGTCAATGTACAGAAAAGCACTAGTTAATGGTTTTTAAAATACAGCTTGGAAGGAGACACGTATTTTTCCAGGTTTTTTTTTTTATTCCTCTTATTCCTGTCTTCTACAAAAAAAGAAAAAACAAACAAACAAAAAAACAACAAATGAAAACATAAGTCCTGCAGTCTGACTGTGCCATCATCCCGACAGAAAACCTCCACTACTGACCCAAATTCTGTTCACCCCACCCATGACCTGCAGTACTGTTGTTGCTGAATTGTGGTTATTCATTATAGGCCAACGTGGTTGTAATGAATGGGAACCTGGTGTGTTGCAAAGAAATACAGTACAGGGCATCTATGCCGTGTCTGGTGCCTATATAGGCTCTTCCAAATTAGGCAGCTGTTTTATGTTCCTCTCCAGAGGGAGGTTGTGACTATCTTTAGGGACTTGCCAAGACCAGATCTCTGCTTTGTAGGGCTGGGAACAAGGCTATTCTGTGTGCATACGCTAGGGATGTTGGTTAAAGCACCCTGCTTGACGGGGTGGGGGGACGGTATCTAATAGGAATCTAATCCCTTCCTAGTATTTGGCAGAGCCTGTGACCAGCTGTGGTATATTAGTTACTTTCCTGCTGGAGTAGGGAATGCATGTGGCAGCAGTAAAGCTGCTGTTTTTTTCCGAACCTGGAAGCTGCTCTTGAGTTAAGAGGACTTGAAGGGTTGCTGTTGAGGCTGATAATTCTAAGATTATATCTGCTAACTGGATATTAGATTTGAGGGTGTACACATGCCCTAATGCATGCGTGTGTGCCAACATAGCTTAGAGCTTTGTACTCTAATCTGTGGTGATGCTTGAGTCATAAAATGATCTTTTGCTGACGATTACAAATTACTGCAGAATCTCGTTCTTTAAATCAGAGAAAGAAGGATCCTCCACAGAATACTTCCTGGATTGCATGTATTTTATGATAATTTATCACCTCAAACCTAAAAACCTCTTTTGTCCATCATTGTTGTCATTGAAGTCTTAATAATGTTTATAGTACAGTGTTTGTAACATATATAATAATTCCAGGATAGTCAAGCCTTAAACAAACAAACAAAAATCTAAAAAAAGTCTGAGGTCTCATTTCTGCAAGAGAAGTTTAAATAAGCTTTTCTGTCCATTAATTTATTTTGTTCAAGTATTTCAGTTTGCAAGGTAACTATTGGGAGGTTTGTGTAACAGCATTGTTAGGCACCACCACTTTAATTACCGTGAGGCACCTGTGCAATGGGCTCTCTCTTAGGCGAGAAGGGTGGTCGCACTTGCCTTGCTCCCTGCAGCAGCACTTAGCCACAACTACTTTTGAGAGGGAATATTTGTTAATTATCCTCCTTCCTGGTAGCCTGGTTGGGGATACCTTGGATAATAGAGGCATAGAGACCAAGGTGACCTCTCGCTCAAGAAGTAGCAGCACGTGCTCTGCATTGTGAGTGATTTATTATCTCCGCTATCATTTATAGAGCTGACAGTCCTGGAGATGATCTCTGTTCAAGAGGCTGGAAGACCCTTTTCCGCTTGTATTTTAAATCATTGTCCTTGATAAAATGATTGAATAGAAAGTATAATGATGCACAGCAATGTGGCTAAAACACAGACTGGCCTTTGAATTGTCATCTCTCTGTTCTTCTCTTTGACAGTCTGATCACTATTTCTGTAATAAGCCAAGCTTCAGCAAACCTCTCTCTGTGCTGTTCAATGAGGATTATAGAGTGAGCTCTGAAAGGCAGAAGTTTAAGCTGGTATACCTGAATAGCTCTTAAGCTAAGAGCAAGCCATGTCCGGATGATATTGGTATGGTAAAGGATGAAGAGAGGAATGGCATATGACTGTCACTGAGGAACTTTGAAGATGAAAATGAGCATTTCAGCTGAGACACAGTTTACTTAACACTGCCCAAAATTTGGGGGAGCTGTTTCAGACAAAACATAGGTGGCTACAGTTTTTAAAGAACCTTCATTAGCTTGGTTCATTAAGGAAGTGACTTGTGCTAGTAATTGTGTACATGCACATGTATGTGGTTTCCTCCCATGCAGCTTGAATCCAGCAAACTGTTTTTCCTAAATGTAACTTGGTGGTAGAGTCTTACAGGTACTAGGTTTAGCAGAATAGGTGGCCTTCCCAGAGAAAGAGATGCTGATACATGATCTAAATCGTATTATTAGGTATCGGAAAACCCATATTAGAGAAATTACTAATGCCTCAGTCTGCGTTGGAATTCACATCTTGCTCTGTACCAAATTATCTTTGCTATAAAATGCAAAGTGATAGGAAGCTAAGATTTATTAGCCCCAGTGCCTAAGGACCTGCTTTTCTTTTCAAAGAAAAAGGTGTGGGTTGGTTGGTGTCTGTGAGGTACAA
The DNA here is from genome assembly GCA_013400755.1 of Pelecanoides urinatrix. Classification (NCBI taxonomy): domain Eukaryota; kingdom Metazoa; phylum Chordata; class Aves; order Procellariiformes; family Procellariidae; genus Pelecanoides; species Pelecanoides urinatrix. Next base: position 60,923 of record VZTQ01011348.1, read on the forward strand.
AGCAAGATACCAAGACCACTTTGGTGATTTGGGATTCCTGGTGATACGAGTAATAGCACTAAATGAGCTACACGAAAACTGGTTCAGCTGCTGGACTGAAATGTTGGAGAGGAAGAGGTGTTTAGTTTTGATAGGGTGTTTTGAAAATTGGTCCTATTTTTCAAAGAAAGCCAAAGTTGTTCATTTTGTTCAACACGGGATGATCTGTTCATTCTGTCAGGGAGGTGTTTTGTTTTCAGGTATTTGTCTCAAAGAAAAGGCCTGAATTCACAAAAATAGTAGAGGATGAGGAAGCAATAACGTTTTTTTAGTCCAACAACTTAATGGCTGCAGCATCTGCTTGAGTGTGGGAAGTCTGTGTTTCCTTTTGTTTTCTGCTTGACAGACACCCTCCTCTCTCACTCAGGAAGAATCCTGAGCATTATATCACAGCCCATACTCTTCCCTGGCTGCATTTCTGATAGATGCTTTTCAATAACACTCAGTTTATGGGAACTGGCCACCAAATGCCCTGGCTGCCAGGGTAAAGAAGTACATTCCATCTTTTCTGTGTCCCTGGGAATAATTGAGATGCATCTCAAAGCTCTGTAGCCTGTGGTGTGGAAACTGCTGGTGTTACTCTTTGTTTGAATCAAGCAAAGAATAGATCAATTGGCTTTCAGCTTGGCTACTTTACCTTGCAGGAACATTGTAAGTTAAATTTTTGGCAATAGCATTTCATGAATGACTTGAAATGCCATCTTAGTCCTTTGAAATGCAGTCTCACCTTGAAAACATGTGGAAATATTTTCTATCTGATAGGAGCACAGATGCATTTACCTTCGAAATACTTATAACTCATATTTTAGCATTTTTTTTTTCTTTTTAAATGAAGAAAACTATTACTGTGGGAGGTCTGTGCAGTTGAATCTAGTTCGCGTGTTTGTGGGATGCATGGTGCTCTGGGGGCGCATTAAATGAAAAGATTTTCCCCATAAGCGATAGAGAGAAGCTAGAGTTAGGTATTTTCCCAGGTTTTACTCTTATTTTTCCTTTCTTGAGATTCTTCAGTTTGAAGAAATTTTGGCCAACCCTTCATACCGAGAGCACTTCCGAATCTACATGGAAAGGATGGACAAGATGGCTTTGATCGGTCTTTGGGAGTCTGTGGAGTATCTGAAGAACGCTAACAAGGTGGAAGAAACTACAAGTCCATGCGGCTTATACATTAACTGGAATCTCTGCTTGTGATCTTGACGTTAGGAAATGTCTTTGTATTTATGTTTTTAAAATAGCAATAGCATAGGATGGGTGTTAAAAAAAACCTAAATTGCTTAACTTCTTCATGTCAATGTTTGGGGATAATACGGCAATTAAAAATTGTGGACTATTGTGATGATGGTTTACTGTTGTTTTGTGTAGCAATATGACCTGTAAAAAGGATACTTGATGTGCGAAAGTAGTAGAATTATTTCCCCTTCCACGAAAGAAAAAATTTGCAATAATATATTGGCTTTAGTTGTATCAGCTCATGTGAAACTTAAAAGTACATTACAGTTTGATAGTCTGATAGTACATAAACTTCTCGTCTTGCCAATTACAGGTAGCCCATTCAATCCAAACCCATGAAAATTTGTGTATATATGTTTTTAAAATCCTTTTGAAAGAGAGATTTTACTTTAAAAGACCCCCTTCCTCTCCCTTTTTTGTTGCTGTATAAGCAGCTAAGTTTCTCCGGGAATGCTAGAGGGAAGAAACAATGATATATTGTAATTTGTGCTAAAATAAAGTAGGAAAGAGAACCCTGAAACAGGGATAGGAAATATTACTTGAAGTTGCAAGAATTATTCTGGAGCAATGGTGCAGAGCAAGAATGTAGAGGACAAATTTGCTGTTTGTGAGCAGTGGGGTGGATTTTTGGGGGAAACTGTTTTAAACCTCCAGAATTCACACTAGCATGAAATACGAATTTCGTTATTAAGTATCAGATAATTTCTTACTCATTGTGATTTTATTACTCTCCTATGTAAAAAGATTCTAGTCCATTGGAAAACACAAATAAAATCCTGTAACCAAAGTGGCAAATTGTGGAGCATGAGTAGTGAGCCATTAATATGATCTGAAGAAATGGCTGACCACCAACTCGGGGTAGAAAGCGTTCATAAAAAGGGTTTGTCAGGCACTCTGAAGAGAGTTGTATAAATCAGTTTTGATTTGCAAAGGGCTCATGATTGGAAAAGCTGCTATAAATAATTTTGACCTTTCAGCTGTGATTTCTCTCCTTGCTTTCAAAACAATATGTATAGTGCCTTTATTCAAGACTTCCCTTTTTTTTTAAAGAGATTCTAACATACTGTGCTCCAGTTGCTCCATAAAATGTAAGGGTAGTCTGCCACTACAGGGACAGCTTTGATTACAAAAAAGTAGTGTCATGCAGCAATGTGGCTGTCATATTGTCACATAAGGCAGACAAGCACATTGTGCCTTGTGTAAGGGAGTGGGTAAAACCTTTTTAATTTGGATCAGTTTAGAGAGATGATAATTTAGAGAGATGATCATGGGCTGTGCTGCATTACTTCCTCTCTTTCCTGTTCAATTCTGCAAAGTTCAGTCCTGTGTGCTGTTCTGTGCTCAATGGAAATACCAGGCCTCGTGTACTGGTTAATGTCTCTTCAGGTATGCTTTTTTCTTTTCTTTTTTCCTTTTTTTTCTTCCCCCCCTCCAATTAATTATAATCACGTATAAAGCGAGTTGATCCTATCCAGCAGAAGACAGGAGAGCCAATACAGCTGAACTCTACAATCTGAACTTAGAATGGTGGCCACAATGTTGCTCTAGCACTTTTTTTTCCTTTTAATACCAGCTTTTGGAGCATACTTTTAAAAGCAGTGGATGTGGAAGCTATGGTACTTTTAGAGCACAGCTGTTTCTTCACTTAACAAATATTGGTATTCATCTTGTGAAATTGACTGCTTAGCATAGGTGTGCAGGCAAAGTGCTTGATCTCAGTAAGAGATTCACAGATGTGTTCTCGTACATCTGGGTGTGAAATTAGCTTGATCGTCCTTCAAATTATGCACCTGGATCCTGAGTCATCCTGATATTTTTAACATTATTTTATTATTCTCTTCTCCCTCCCTCTCCCTCCTTGCTTCCTAGGCTGAAATACCTCAGCTGGTGAGTGAAATTTATCAGAATTTTTTTGTGGAAAGCAGAGAAATACCTGTGGAAAAATCCCTTTATAAAGAAATACAGCAAAGTCTCGTGGGAAATAAAGGCATTGAAGTATTCTACAGAATTCAGGCAGATGTTTATGAAACTCTAAAGGACAGATACTACCCCTCATTCATTGTCAGTGATTTATATGAGAGATCAGTCAAGAAGGAAGAAGAAAGAAGTTCTGCTCAGCCAACTCCAGAGGACAAAGATGAAGTGGTGAGTCACATGGACAATTCTTTCACTGTTGTTTAAGGTGATTTAAAGACCATCCTGAGTAAAGCATAAAGTAGCATCTTCTGTCCTTGAGCTTTGGACTACTTTTCTTTTTTTTCTGATGTATTTATAACTCATCACTCTTGTAGTGTCATCAGGTAAACCTTGTATGTTTACAAGCTCTTTGAAACAAAATGGTACAAAACAACTGACTACTTAAACTTTAAATTAGTTAAAGTAGATATTTCAGATTTCCAGGTCTTTTGTATTCCATGTCTTTTGTTACGCTCCTTAGTATCAGAGAATGCAAAACATACCTCATACAAGCTCAGCTGCTCTGCTTTTCAATGAAGGAAATCTCACTGAAACATCAGTAGATTTCTGTCTAGACATTGTCTCTGTCCCCCATGCATTTCCTAGATACTAAATAGGTATTAAAATTGCACAAAAGAGGAGAAAAAGTAAAGAAAAATATCATAGTGCTTTTTTTATTAATTTATTGAATAAATTAATAGGCTGTGTTGGAAGATAAAACTGATTAAAATAGCACTAAAACTGGAAATACTAAAACAGAGCATTCAAAATAAGCAATAATCCAACGGCAGCTCTCTTGGGGCAGGTTTTTTCAGAGGGCTTTCTGAATCGGTCATGTTGGGGGAACTTGCATTGCTTTTATCTAAGAACATTTTGACAACAGCATCTCTCAGGCTAGTGAGCATCTTTCAGTCAGGCTGCCGCTTCAGATCAGCATGAATATCTTCATTTTACATGTGAACTTGTTCAGAACACAATCAAGTGTAGCAGTTTGTTTAAAACTGGATCTAAATGGACAAATAAGAAGCAGAATCCAGAGGTGCTGATCTACATTCTGCCATTTAGAAACAGTTTTTCCAGAACCTAAGGCTTTTGTATTTACTGCTTAAATATGACTTCCATTTCTGTAGGTGAGCTATTACAGTTTCTGTAGCCTGCATATCAGCAAATCTGCAGAGATGAACTATTATAAGTAAATTACTTCTGATATAAACTTCTAGAGCTTGCTGAATTTTTCATTGTTTGTTTCTCCCTGTATTTTTTTCCTTGATAAAAGATTCAAGTTGCGTTTTCTGCTTTTCTCACTGCTAACTCAGCTATGTGTTGAGGGTGGTAGGTACTTCAAAGACTTTCTGTCCTTGTGTTTGCAATCATTGGGTCTTTGAGAAAAGACTGTTATTGGTTTTGTCCAGAATTTTCTAAGTATTCAACATTGTGCTTTTTAATCTCTTTATATATTTCATTCAGAGTCTAACAGAGATAACTGTTTCTTTAAGAAAACTGACACTTTAAGGCTAGCTGTCTTCTGTCAGGTAACATTTACTATAGCTGCCGAAAAATTAGATTTTTTGACAACAGCATCATCCGTCCTTCCTCTGAGTCCTTGGATATATATGTGCCAGATTTGAAGGCTGCATCTGCTGTGAAACCTTAAAGACTAACATATTGCCAAGTTTGCTTATATGGTTAAAGGGTTTTTTTCATTTTCAACAACAAATTAAGTATGAAGTTGCATATATGGTTAGAGCATCTCTTGAATAGAGCAATCCTAATGGCTCTGTGCCATGCTTCAGGGTCTTTGAGGTGAAAATAAATTGTAAGAAATTCTTCTTTCTGAAGCTTCCAGTGGGCTTTCAAATGTCGGTGAAAATGCACTACTGGCTAATAGGTTTGGGTTTTTTTCCTCCTCGTGTATATGAAACCACAGCTGAGAAATGTGATGTTTCTGGAGGGATCCATATTGTTAGAAATACTAATTGGTTTTGGTTTAGTTTGGGTTTTGGAGGTCTACATCCTCACTTCCTGGGGCACTGTGGGAGTTACCTGTGTTAATTTTTGATAAATTTGACTCTTACAGCTGGATAGATAAAAAGCTATCTCATGTCCTCATGGAGGGGAGGACAAAAGTGTCTTATTAGACATGAGAAAATCAAATCAGAAGATAGGAATTGGGGCAAGGCTTTGCTGATTCTGCTGCACGTGGAACAAGCTCTTTCTTCTTCCTTCCAACCTGTCATTGCTTTTCACTCCTTGGACAAATCTCCTTTAAAAGGTCATGAGAGATGTAAAAATACGGAATCAAGCAGTGCCTGCATTCAGCACTTTGAAGAAAGAGGGTCTGGTGGTTGCATTGGTGCTGCATGTGTCAGATTGCTAAAATAAGCCCGAAGTCTGCATTCTTCAGCACTCACAGAAATGGAAGTCATTATCAATTTAGTAATCGGGAAGACAGCACAATCCTTTGTGATCTCAGCTTTGAGTATGTTCGTTGTTTATTTGATTAATTTGATAATTTGAATACAGGTAACTTGTTATTTTGTAATTCTAGCATTTTTGTGATAGTGATTCAGCAGTGTTTTTTGCTGTAAATATCTGAAATGTTAATGACAGAGAAATCATGTAGCCTACGTCTGGGAGCAGAGCCTTACTGATTTGTAATTAATTGCAATCCTTTGATTACTAGAACCAAATTTCGTATGAAAAGTCTTTTAATTCTTCAGTGTTGAAAATAGCATTTTTGATTCTTTTTGACCTTTATGCTTCCCCACTAGTATAAGTTTTTATTTTATGGTTCTGTTCAATAGTGTTTTGAATAACACCCAGTGTTGTTTATTATTATTATTTGTATTATTGTAGTGCCAGGAGATGACAACAAGCTTCCAGGAGCTGAGCTGTCTGACCTGAGGAGTTTACAGTCCATGCAGAATAGACAGAAGAAAGGAGAGGGCATAGAGCTAATATTGTTTACTCAGTCACATAGCAGGCAAATTCTAGAGCTGGAAAAGGGCATGGATTTTTTAGCCTAGAACTCCTGACTTCTGCATTATGTTACCCTCCCTTATGAGGATCATACTAAGGAGGTTAATTATTGTTGCTACTGTATGTTTTCTCAGACTTTTTTTACTAAGATGTAAAATAACTGCAGAATTTACAGTGGGATTATCTCCTCTAAAACTCACAGAATTTAGTTGAGTATAAGACTTCCTTCTGTTAGTTTTTTTGTTAATTATATAAAGATACAGCTTACTTAGTGGGAATATAATTGAATAATACAGAACTCTCGTTCATGAGATTAGAATCATAGCTTCCCACAGATAAATTAAGATGTATTCAGTCACAAGCAGACCTCAAAGATCTTTCAACATGGCAATGGTAGCATCACAGTGCTGTGTTTGCTGGATCTCAAGGTCTTCAAGTACAGTAAAAAAGGGGAGGCTGAGGCAAATGCTAAAAGATATTACAGAGAGTGTCGCTGGAAGGGTGTGAAGGTTTGGTTTTGTGTTGTGTTTTTTTTTTTTTTTTTTTTTAAATCTGTTTTGAANAGTACACAAGATGGAAAAAGCTATTGGTTTGTCTGAATGAATATAAGAAAATGACTTACGAGTTTAGGGTAATGCTTATGTGCTTTTAACACATTTTTATTAACACTTCTAAAAACAGCAGTAAAATCTGTTTATGAAGAGAAAGGACTTGGTTTAGATTGTTCTGCAGGCTGATAAATCTGTTTTGTGAAGGTTTGTGGGAGGCAGGACTGTTTGTTAGAACTGTGGGTTTTTTGGTTTTGTCCTGTGTATGTCCCCCACCACCACCCCATTATCTTTCAACTCAAAAGTATTTGCTTTTCTATCTGGCTCGGAATATTGATCATGACTACTAAGCTGTTGTTGCTTTTAAAATAAACTTTGATTCTTCCTCTCATTTACACTAAAGCCTTGGCTTGAAGGTCATTTTACACAGTTGACAAGAGTTGCCAAAGAGCTGTAGTATAAATGGTAATGAGGCTTTGTCTGTTAGTTTTTTTGTTTTGGTTTGTTTTTTTTTGTTCTGTTCTGTTTTGTTTTGTTTTTTAACAGACTTATGTTTCATGTTGGATCTGATGGTTGGAATATCTGTTAGAATCTATTATACCTACATTTCGCCTATATTAAGAATAAGTGTTCTTATACATAAAAAGCTTAAGGAGCAAACAATAACTGTCTCGTTTTTCATATTAATGATGCAATTACTCCCATCCTCTATTTCTAGAGCCAAGGTTGTGAAGAAGCTACTGAAGAATGTAGCACAAGAATTAATGAACAGGCCAGTTATGCTGTAAATAAACTTCGCCAGCTAAATGACAAGCTTGAGTATAAGAAACAGGCTCTAAATTCCATATGTAATTCACCAAAACCCGACAAAAAGGTAAGTACCTTTAGCGTCTTCAGTCCTTTTTTTTTTCTTTTTTTTTTCTCCTTAATATTATGTGTGTGTTTGTGTAATATCCAGTCATCTCAGGCTCTTTTTGGACAGGTCAGATTGCTATTTCAATCAGCCTGTTGTAGAAAGTGAAATCAGAGCTTAGTTTTAATTGTTTATTTTTCCCATTTTTTTAAAGCTATAGTAACTAAAATTGCAAATATAACTTATATTGCTTCGTTTGTCATAGAATATCGACCTCTCTTCCAGTGGTCTTGCTGGTTTGTCGGTGGCAAATGGTATTTCCTCCTTACATCTCTACCCACCTATATCTGTATAATTCTTTGTGGCAGCTGGTTTCCTGTCCCTGCTGCATCTGCAGCACTGCAGCGGAGGGATGTGCTAGTTAACTTCTGCTCCCTCTGCTGGCTTTGAAATAGCACAGCACAATTTCATAATCTCTACAGTTGTGACTGGCTTGCTAAATAAAGCGGGGGGGGGGGGGAGGAAACCCCAACCTATAAAAGTAACTGATTTCCTTTGTAAGGAGCTAGGAGAAATCTGCAGGACACACTTTCATCAGACTAAAAATTCTGAGGGATATGTAACTTCAGCTATCTGGGCTTGGGTTAAAAAAAAAAAAAAATCTCTTTGCAAAGTGCAGCAGTTAAGCAATCTAAGAACACATTCAGACAGAAGCAAGTGATTTGCATTTGGCTTAGGCCAACTCATTTGCATTGCTACTGAGGATGGTATTACAGGACTGTTGTTCAGATGCAGCTGGGCCAAGCTTTTCAGGTGTAATGAGATTGGTTGCAAATGGTGAACTGTAAGTGAGACAAACAAGTAGTCAAGGCCTCTCCCTGAAATGGCCTCCTGCTACGGATGGCAAAAATGTACCTGGGCATTAGTCATTGCTCAGGACCCGGGTTCTTTGTACATTTGTTCCTTTACTCAGGGTGAGTGCTAACATGCTGGTCTGAATAGAAGTTGACACCCCACTCATTCTCTGCTGCCCCAGCTCTGGGGATAGCTACCTCTAAGAGGAAGATGTGGACAGTAGTGTTTGAGGCCACCCTGGCTAGCTTCATTCCCTCTCTGCCTTCCACATCCCCCTTCTGCCAGAGGTTGCTGCAGACAACTGGAAATGTGTCCGCAGCTATTCTGGGGTGTCCCACTCACACTGCTCTGCTGTGTGTGTGGCCTCAGCTGGCAGAAGATACCTTTTATTTGTCATCCAACCGCTACTGTTTGGAGTGCTAAGAGCACAGATGTGTCCTTTTTTTTTTTTTTTTTTTTAATGCCTGTATTACTGCAGTAGCATTTACCTGTGGAGCTTTTAAATGGACAGTTGGGTTGACAATGTGAAAGCACCTTATCACAGGGACTTTGTTTTTTTCTCCTCTGTATGTGGCAGGTAAAAATTTGGTTCTTGGTCATATGAAGTAAAAAATGTTTCTAAAAATTCCACAGTTTTGTGCCATATGAAGGGGAATGTCACGCACATTTTGTATTAAATTTTTTAACCTCAAGCTGTTCCTGCGTTGTTTGTTTTCTCTTTTTGAAAAGCCTTTGCTGTGAGACCCATACAAAACATCTTTAAATGGATTCTAGCGCCGTGCAACTCAGATGCCAGTCAGTCAAGGAAGAAAACTGCTCATCTGAGTTGCATGTGGAATGCTGGTAGTTATAAGAGAAAACGCTCTGTAGGGAGAAGTCTTGTTTCAGTTCTTTTTGTGGAATATAAAGAGTAGCAAAGATGACCTGAAAAGATGACAAGCGGTCTCAGGCAATGTGTCTGACGTACAAGGCCCGCTGCCATAGAAGAGAGCTTGATCTTTGGAGGTGTGTGAGTGTGGTGCCACCTGCAGCGCGTCTCTCATGCCCGAAGCTCAGGGGCTGTCTCCCTTGGCTCTGAGAGTGCAGTCTCCTGCCATCCTGTGCAACAACAGTAAATGTGCAGGGACCACATTCTTTCTAAGAGTTCAGTCTTGTCATCCTCAGTAGCAAAGCAAAACCTTAACATTCCCCACCCAGAGCACTTTCTAGTGCTTGCTAAGCCTTGTTTTCAAACAAAACTATGTGACACAGTTACTGAAATTGAACGGGACTTTACTGAACGGAAAAATGCCTCCATCTCTATCAGGAATTATGTGGAAGTTGGAGGCATTTTATGTTAACTTGTTCAGATCTTTCGTATTTCCAGTGGACCTCTACCAGGAGTGAACATAAAACTCACTTTGAGAAATTGTAAGAGGTGCTCTTATAACCAGCTAAGTTTTAAGTTAAAATTTGCACCATGGGTAAAAAGAGTTAGAAGTACAACAGAAGTACTAAACAAAACTGGACGTGCTTGTGTATGCATGAGTTAAGCCATACCATTTGTTTCTCTAGCATTATAGTTGTTTTTTCTTTGATGTGAAAAAACCTGTATAACTAAACCTTTATATATTGTTGCATTCACATGGATGTATCACTTATATGTTCCCTGTGCATTCTTGAGAAATAATAGCTATATGTGTTCTATACTTAAGCTCCTGGGGATATGGGGATTGTACCCCTTCTAAAGTAGTGGTTTTTTCCCTGTTTTTTTTTTTCTCCTAAAATATTCTTTATCTTTCAAAATATATACATTTTTGAAACAGAATAATAAAATGGATCCAGTATTATTATAAAGTCTCAGTATTTATAAGTGTAGCGGCTATTTACTTGTGATGAAACTTTACCAGTTTTCTGTATTTATCAGTTGTTCCTGGATGCCACTTATAGGAGTCTATGTAAGGTGACTGCAGAGCAATCTGTATGTCGATAGTAAATAAAATACAAAATTATTCTGAAGGTTAGGTATATGCTAGAAGACTGTTATATAGCTGTCATGTAGATAATATTTCACATCTTATATGAGACAAAAATTCTGAAAAAGACAGAATCACTGTAGCTTTGTAGAATGTACCACTTGTGCAAGGTGTACAACTAAGACTCATAAATTTTACTGTGTAGTATATCATATTTTAAAAAAAAAAGTCAGCTTCTTTTGCTGTGTTTCTAATGTCACATCTTACGTATACTTCCACCTTTTCTTGTCATACTGTCTCCTGGTAGTATGCATGGTTACTTTTTTTTTTTTTTTTTTTGGCTGATGTGATGAGATACAGGCAGTGAACTATGGCTTGATGAAAACATCTTTTTAAATGTGTGCTTTCCACAATAATAAATCCTTCCCTTTCCAAATCTAACATGAATTAAGTGGTAACTTCCTGAGTGATTGTTAACATAGCTAAGTTCCTAGAAATGAAATCTGTTCCCAGGTTCTTTGGTTGCATCATGTATAGCTGAAAATGGTATGTCTTCAGTAATGCATATTTCAGTAATGGCAATTTCAAGTTTGTATAAAACATGTAATATATATGTGTAATCTATAATCCTACCTAAAGTGCCTCTTATGCTGATAGTGTGCTAGTAACATGTCCTTCTGACTTGTTTTTTATTTTAGTATCGGGGTTGACCTTTAAGATTACTGTGTATTCTACAGGTTTATAAGAGGCATCATAGATTCTCTCTCGATTCCCCCCCTGTGAATTGTTCTTTTTCTCCCTGCTTTTGCACCTTTTATCCTTTCTGAATAGTGTCCCTAAAGACACAATTAGGCATGTTGCACAAGCTTTTTCTTACCAATTGTAATCAATAAACTTTTCTCTGCAGATTGTTTCTAAGCTGAAGGATGAAATTACTCTGATGGAGAGAGAGCATAATGACCTTCAGCTGCACATTGCAAGAACGGACTGGTGGTGTGAGAATCTTGGCATGTGGAAAGCCTTCATTGTCTCAGGCGAGGTATGGGTTTTTTATGGCTTTTATCATCTGGGTCAGTTCAAACTTGCATGAAGAGAAGAATAAAAACCTGTATATGCTTTCCTTATACCTTTGTGTACACTGTGTATATTTCATATTTATTTGGGTGGGGGAGGAGACCCTAACCTCTTCTGAACTCCTGTTTTCCCAGTGACTACTACAATGCATATACAAAATTTCTAGTCTTTGGACACTGTTGTAATGGAGTTAGAAAAATGTATGTAGTATGCATGTATGTGAACTGGTTTTAGCATTGGGTAAAGTAATTTGCTATCTTCGGGGTGTTGTTTTTCATGAGAACTGTCTCTTGTTAAATTACCATGCTATCACACTTGGGTGCAGTTGTGTCTCTGCTATGTCTCAAAGATGCAGTACTTACACTTTTTGTGTTTTGTATTATTATACTTAATGGCAGTACAGTTTCAAGGGACTAGAATACCCAGAAAGAAAGTGCTTTAAATCTGGGAGTAAGTTGAAGGAGAAGTTAAATTTTTCTTTTTTTTTTTTCTTGTTCTGCTCTTCCATTTGGGTGTAGGCAGACAATTGTGAACGACTGTAAAAAAAAAATTGTAATGGAAACAAAAAGTATTACCATCTCATGACTTTCTGTAACACTTGCCATGAAAGGAACCCAATAAATACTTGTTATGTAGTAACTGTAGGCTCACACCGTAGGTAAGCAATCTCCTTGAGAGTATCACTTCAGAGAATTAAAGATTAATTGGATCTCTACCGGCTTGCCTTCCTGTGCTATTAAGAAAATGTTCCTTAAATAAGTATAAGTAGTTTCCTTGAGGTAATTTTTCATGGAAGAAAAAATTACGTGCTGTTGAGTTTATTCGGTTGTGCCTTGAGCTCTTGCAGAGTATTGATAGGTCTGTCAACAGTTAAATTCATTGTCTGTAAAAGAAGAAATAAATCCAACAGGTTAAAAACTTAAGGTGCCATTTTAAAAACCAAATTCTCAATGTCTAAATGTCTGGGGTTGTTTTTTGTTTTAATGCTGTTTGCAGGTTACACAGTTGAGAACAGTGAAGCTCTTAAGTAGCCTTTAAGAGTTCTCAGTAGCTTTTGAAGTCTGTTTTTTTTAAAACAGCAATACCATATGCAGCAAAACTGCAGAACGGCAGCTTTCTGGTAAGGGGCACCATACAGAACTGCCCAGCATCTCCCTTATTACCAGATGAGAAGGTGGTTCGGCTAAATGAGAGAGGGGTTAGGGGAGGCTTCTAATTGCTTGCTGCCTTAACTATAACTTATAAATAGTACTGGAATAAATAATTAAATGTAGGTTTGCATTAATTGTGCTGTTTGCAGCTCTGTGCTTCAAAGGGTATGCTGGAGAAAACATTAATGTTATAGTTATCCATGTTAATTAATTGCTTGGGAATGTTCTGGCTGCAGTTGATGATTTCAGGGGCCATGAGTAGGTGACATTGTCTTCCTATCTGCAAAATACTCTGTTGCTAATGCTAGCATGTAGCTCTGATTTTTAGAGAGAGGAAAACTCAGTGGCCTATTGTTTTGGAGAAAAGCTTAGTAAAAGCAAATTTTTCTATAGAATTTGAGCTGAAAGTATAATAGCCTGTCATCAGCCTTTTAAACTGGTTTACTAAGCCAGTTAATAGATAATGCATAAAGAACTAGAATTACTTAAGACTTGGGAAAAAACTGTGTATCCAAACTGTTGTTTGTACTCTCTTTGCTTGAATCTTTCGGTCTTTATAGTTTTGAGTGATACAAATGCACTAGCTATGTGTGTGTGAAATACATGGAAAAAAATCCATGTAAATGGTATAATCTACAGGTGTCTTTTGGTAACTGATAGTTCTGATAAAACAGTCTTTGGAGACCCAGTGTTTTGGCTGGTTGGTAGTGGTTGAAAAGACAGCGGGAACATGCAGAATGAGGGGATCCATGATAACAACTTGTCTAATTCTGAGAGTCACTTCGCCAGGTATATTCCCCTCATACCAGCAGGTATAAAACTTACAGCTATGTAGCCTAACCTACTCTACTTGCTTGAATGGTTTTAGCCTTGTATCGTTTCGTATTATAGATGTTCTGCCTCCTCTGTCCGAAGAAAGAAGACTGTTTCAGAGCATAACATCTTTTTAAAAATCTATTGCTTTCAAAAGGAATGGAGTTTGTAGATTTGAATAAGGTGAAAAAACAGCTTGTCTTACTCATTTAAATATATTGGAATTTAGGATGTTTATGCTCAGTGGAAATTAAGAAAATTAGCTTCCTGTGAATTGAGGAAAACAACAGTGTGCTCGATACACCTTCTGCCTGGTCTTTCTATATTTAAAAGGGACTTGTAAGGGACTTTTTTTTTTTTTTTTAAACAGCAGTCTGATTAGCACCTGTTTCACTGCTGCACAGCTCGGGTGGGATGTTTCAGAGAGCTGCTCTAATTGAAGGAAGTTTCTGATGAGTCATACAGTTCTTCACTGGCTTAATGACTGGGCTAACTTTTGTTAATGTTTAATCATTCCTGACGGATGTCTGGATCAGTCCTTAGTGCTTCTAAGAGGTGATTCAACGGCTTTCCTTGGCAGCTTGTTACTTTACTGAACTATCAATACAGTTTTTGCTAATGTTACGCTTACATTTTACCTACTGCAGGTAATAGCTATAGCTTCTCCTGGAAAGTATTTAATAATACTTGTTCCTCATTTGCTTTTGCAATATTTCATTGAATGTTTCTTACTGTTACCATACGCTGGTAAGAGGTGCTCATGTCTGGCGTGCGCCTTGTAGGTTTTATTAATGTGTGTAAGTGTATCAACATCCTCATTCATATCTCTCTATCCACTTTGGGACTTTGTGCCTCATAGGGAGAAGGTAGAAATCTTTGCCCTTTGTGGACTAGGCTATCTGTGGCATGCTAGTAGACAGTAAATTCTGAAATAATCTTTGCATTGTCTTGAGGCAATGCAAAAAAACCCCAATAGCCTGAAGGCCTGAAGCTGCTTTGGGTTCTTGAGGGCTGATTTTGTCCTTGCCAGGTAAGTAGCAGTGAATAACCTGAAAGACTCAAGTGTAAGCTGAGGAAAGGGGTTGAGAAAGGGCTGAGGAGACTTGTGGAAATGCCATCATAGGGGCTAATTCTGAGAGCCCTTGCCAATGCTGTGAAAGGATCAGGGCTGAGACTATCACAGGACCTTTGGACTTGGAAAACCAAACCAGAGCACAAATGTTAGGTTTATGCTCATGAGGAATCACAGCTGGAAGAGGAGTACGATGGTTTTCAGAAATGGATGATTATTAGGATGGGAATAATAGAAGTGCGGTGAAGTCTCACAGCATGGCATGTGAGGTTTGGAGCGCCTTTTGGCTGAAAGCAGTAGGTACGCTGGTGGCTTGTCAGTTGTGCAGTTCGTCTTGAGTGGGCTGCAGCTGTGAAAGGCAAATGTGGCCCTCAAATACATGAAGAGAGGAGTTTCCATTTGAGACAAGGAAGTGTTACAGTCGCTCTGCAGGTGCTGGGCTGTTGCATTTGAGAAGGGTGGAATTGAGTGGATTGAATGAGGAACTTCTATGAGAAGTGATTGTGAAAGCACTTTTGTTTGCTTAGCTCAGCAAAAGGGAGGCTCAGAGGAATAAGGCTGTTGATAAAAACACATCAATAAGGGTAAACATAAGGGAGGGTGTTGTTGGAACAAATGGGAAATGAGTTTGGAAATTGAAAGGAAACTTCCAGTGACCAGGGTGAGGGTCTAGAGCAGACTTTTAGTACAACAGGAATGGAAAAAAAAAATTGTTTCACAAGTTTGAATTCATTCATGATAGTAGTTGTATGAGATACGGTGCTTGTTATAGCAAAGGACTAGATCTCCTGGTTTAGAAGACCCCTAACATCCCATTTTTCTGTGCATTTTCCAGTTGACTCATTAATTTGGAAAAACAAATGCACAGGTACTTAAGTTGGTAAAAAATTTTGCTTTCTTAAGAAGATCCTGAAGACTTTCAGATATTTATATGAGGGTATTTGAAGGAAGTTGTAATGTGTCTCCATCTAGTAATTAGAATTTAAATGATTTTGCAGGTGGATCTTAACTTGAAAGCAGAAGGAGTGCTAGGTCCTCCCGTTTTGAGAATGTGCTTCCAGAGGGATGACTCTCTCCTGACAATTACAGTTTAGATGACCCTCTGCACATGCAAATTCCTGTCCTGGGGATGAATATGTAATGGAGAATGATATGCGTGACTCAGATCAGCATTTTCAGCACTGATCTCCTAGTTATCAAAAGTGGCTGCCAGGAGGTGCTTGTGAGTCACCTACAAACACAAATCCAATCTAGCTCGGGGTAGACAGGGCAGGGACTGTCCCTGGAGATCCCAGTCCCTCTGCGCCAGATCCCTCTGACCTACATTTTGGAGGCTATTCAAGCATCTCTTTCTGCAGGAGCAAGGCAATTCCCCAAATAACTGTGCTGGGAACCAGGCACATTTTCAGACGTTCAAGCTGGTGCTTTGTGTTCTGTCCGGGTGCTGCTGCACCTTTCTTTTCAGAGATGTGAAACCTAGGCCTCAGACTGGGTTTCCCAGTGGTCCATGTGCAGCTTTAGGAGGGAGGAGAGCATTGCAGGGAATATTCTCCATGTACAGCTCTGAACAGCTGTAAAGTATGAAGATACATTTTAGCTGTGTGTCTTTTTACAATGGTGATGTAGCTGCTCGTCAAATCATCTGTCACTAGCTTTAAGTGTTGTCAGGCCTTTACAGATTTCTCAGAAAATGTGTCATAATTACATGAATTTTAAAGTTTATTCTTATCCTAATTGGATTGGTTAAATATGCTTTAAAAAAAAAAAAGGCCCAGAAAGCTTAAAAATTATTACTTTCCTCAAAAAGATTGTGTGAGAGTGGTGTTTTATAATTACCTTTCTGTTACTTGCATGTATATTAAAACAAGCATTTGAGAGTTTGGCTCGGCCAAAAAAAGCTATGTATCTTATGCATTTCCCTTAATTGCTTTCCATAATCTATTTAGCTATCTCCTTAAATTAAGTAAACAAAAATCTGTTGCCATTAGGACATAAGGGTGAAATTCTGGGTGGCTCATCAAATTAAGAAATAAATATGGTCACACTGCTGCCGTTATCTCAAGAAAAATAATTTAACTTTTTTGCTGTAGTTTTCCCTTTTGCACAGTGTGGTTAATTGCTCCTCCTTCCTCTGGCTGTTGTACAGCTTGATTCATTAGTATTTTTGTAAAGTTGTGAGCCCCTCGGAAATAAACATTGCATGGATACCACATGTTCTCTGCATGCAGAGTAGCTGAAGTGAGCAAAGAAACCATTCTGAGACAGCACCAGCTGCCACAGGGCCCAGCTGCAGAGCTGTTGTGCCTGGCGTGTGGGTGAGCCTCGGCACGAGCACTGGGAAAGAAGGGTGGGAATAATGGGAGAACAGTCAGGAAAATGCAGACGGGAGAGACGGAGTATTGGTAAGCAATCAGAAAGCTACGTGGTAGGTACCTTAAAACCTGAAATAATACACACAGCTGTTTGATGAAGACATGTTGGGGAGATTTGATTGCTGATGGACAGCATTGCAAAGCTGTATGTAAAGTGCAATAGTGGCTAGCTGGAGAACTGATTCAGGAGTGACTTAGCATTTTGGGTAAAGTTTAGTCCATTAAGAGTATTGCTCCATGTGTAGCCTTCAAACTGCAAGAGAAGCACCGGACAGTGATGACAACTGAATTTGCAAGCCAGTCATCTGGCAGCCCAAATGTTCCACTGTTTGCTTTCAAAGTAGTATACCTTATCTGTTGTTTCCTTCCCCACAAGGTTTTAGAAGAGAATGGAGAACAAGTGCCCTGTTATTCTGTCATGGTGAGTTTACAAGAAGTTGGTGGAGCTGAAACTAAGAACTGGACTGTTCCCAGGAAGCTCAGTGAGTTTCAGAACCTACACCGGAAACTCAGTGAGGTACGAATCTCGGTTAGGGGAGGGAGAAGATGCAAATTGCTAAAATTTATCAGAATGATTCTTGGAGAGAGGAAAACCGGATAAAAATTTAATATTGCCAGTTTTTATGCCAGGCTTTTGGCTTTTAGCCTTTTAGAGCTGGTTTTCTATCTGCATATTTCTGGCCTCTGCCAGATGCTTATAAAACTTTTTTTTTTGTCGTCGTGTCCCCCCCCCACCCCCCTTAATAATGGATGTTTTACTGGACTAACCTAATGTCAAAATGGTATATGCTCTGCACTGTCATGCAAGAGCCTGCTTTGAAAACTAGTTTTTTGTCTCTGGTTTCCAGGGAGATATTAGAAAAGACAGCTTTTGGGGACAGAGAAGGTACAGTGCTTTAACCCTTCTGTCTGATAAGGGACAGATAGTGATGGTGATGTGAAGGGAAAGGGTTTAGATGTGTCTACCTGTAGTGGGTAAAGGAAGATGTTTTTCAAGGTGCTGAGAGGGGTGTGGAAGGGAGATGAGAGTACAAAGGAGTCTTTTCGTTTCTGTTCTGAACCACCTGCGTTTTTCTGCACATGTATGTTAAGTGAGCTCTCCTCTCCTACACAGTGTTTTCCATCATTAAAGAAAGTTCAGTTGCCTTCCCTCAGCAAGCTGCCCTTCAAATCCATAGACCAGAAATTCATGGAGAAATCCAAGAACCAGCTTAATAACTTTCTGCAGGTAAGAAAACAAAGACAAAACCAACAGATGTCTGAACAGGAGAATTGAATCATACCTCTGGAGTGGATGTTGTCTCTCTATTGACTAAAGAGAGAGCCTAGAACAAATAGGTCAGATGTAAGGTTTGGTGCTATAAATGTCAAAGTTATCTAAAACGCCTGAAGTTGAGATGAGTTTGGCTGATAGTAAACATTCCTCTAGTGGTAAGTTAATTTAAACTTTGATTCATTAAGAAATAGTAAATAATGAATCCTGTAATTGCCACTTTTATCTACAACACTTCACAATAAATTTCTTGCAGATTAGAACTTTTTTTTATTAAAAAAGAAAGTTGTAAGATTAAAACCTTTAATCTTGCTAGTTCTAATGCTTTAGAACTAACTTCTTAAAGTATCTTTGAATTATCTTTGTGAGACATGGATTTTTTTTCTCACTCTACCTCTGAGCCATGTCTTAATCAGTTTTATTGGATGGCCTGACACATCTTGTTCCTTAACAAGAAATATTTAATTCCTGTGTTCTTTCTGTCATTATTTTACTTTCACAGAAATTGCTCTCTGATGAAAGACTCTGCCAGAGTGAAGCACTTTATGCCTTCTTGAGCCCTTCCCCAGAGCACCTCAAAGTTATTGATGTGCAAGGAAAGAAGTCGTCTTTTTCACTCTCCTCATTTCTAGAACGACTTCCTGGTGATTTGTTTTCTCATCAGGAGGTAAGTGGTAGAAAAGTAATCTTCCCAAATTTAATTACTTATCCAAAGTAAGCATTTGAGTGGCAGGTAATATTGGAAGGCATTTCCAAAGGTCATTTTTAATTTACTCTAAGTGAACAAAGAGTCAGAAATAAGAGCTGTCTATGAATTTAAAATGTGTTTATTAATACAATAAGTTTCCTGTCCTTTGATAAATATATATAGGCAAATGTGTAACTTATCACAAATAAACAATTTACAGTCCATATGGGGTTGTTTATTTTTTATAGCAGAATTTCCCACTTTTTGTGCTTTTGACATGCGTATTTCAGAGGGTTTTTGACAGGTAAAAATAATTCTCTCTTAGGAAGCTTCTCTTGGCAGGAACAGTTGTGTGTCCTTAATAACTTCCGGACAACTTCTGAAGCAAAGCTAATTTTGACAAAGAATTTTGGCAAATGGTACAGGCTCGCTGAGGGAATTTGCAAATACAGGCAGGAGCCCATGTGGGCAAACCAGTTTGAGAATTTGATACTAAGGGATAAAAAACCACTGTCTTTCAAAATGCAGTGAAGAATAGATTAGTGACTAAAATAGCTCATTGACTAAAATTGCCCACAATTCCATGGTGCTCTATTGTATGTGGTTCGTGTTGCACATATGCAGCCTCCAAGGAGCTGTTTCTATTCCCTTTTTAGTTACACGTTATATGAAATAATTCTTTTCTTACATGCTGTAGTTGTCTGCGGTGGATGGGCCTTCTGCAGGATAAATGGGGTTTGGGGAACTTGTACAGTTCTAGTCTGTTAATAGGCAAAAAGATGGTCTTGCATCTCTCAGGAATAAGAAGATTCTATATATTTTCATTTTGCAAAATTACACTGTGTTTGCACCTAGATGGTGAATGCATATGTCTCATTTCAGAATAATGAATGTAAAGAAAGTTTGAGAAACTAATTTTACACTTTGATAGAAGTACTGCAGTTCTAAAAACAAAAGCACTTTCACTAAAATGACTGTTAGGTAGAAGTAGCATAAAAGCATAGAAACATGAAGAACGAAGCTATTTAATTGGAAAATATCCTCAAGAAAAAAGCCAGACTGCACGTATAATGTATTATGTGAGTGTGTAGGAGGAGATAGTTAGGAAATATGGGAGAAGGAAAGGGAGTTTGTAATGAGAGTGCATGAGAGAGGAGGGAGAACAAAGAAATGAAGCAACTGGTACTGAAAAACTGAAGGAAGTAGAGCAAAAAATGCCCAGAGGGCGTGGCAACAAAGGACTTTGAACATAACTTCTTACTCCGTTTACATTTAATACTATTTCTTACTTGTTATTGTGGGACTAGGAGCTTAATTTTGGCTAGACTATTATGCCAGGCACTGTGCAGATGCAAAGACCATTCTGCTTCACATCTACCTTCCCTCTCCTCTCCCCTCCTTCCCTAAGCTTAAACATAAGATGAGACAACAGAACACAGACGGAGAGAGTACAGGAAACTGTTAGACCCTCTGAATCAGTATGGCAAATATTTGTCGTAGTTTAAAAATAATGATAAAATTAAGTGGAGGGAGGGGAATTGTGAGGCGGTCTGCAATCAGCTCTAATTCTTCTTGGACACCCTTGTCTTTCAGTGTGAGCTTTATTTCCGCTCAGTCTTTCCCAGTGATAGCATTTTGGATAATTTACTAAAGCAGTTAAACAAGGGTTAAATCATAAGGTACAAGGTCATTAATGAAGTTAGTTGTGTTAAACTGCACATTACAAAGCTGTTACTTACTTTGTAAGTAAGAATTCCTAGTTAGTTTGTATTTGGACTTAGTGGAAGAGAATGTTCTCATACAGCTCTCTCTTTGCCTTTAACGTCTCACATTTTTCAAATATGTGTTAGGGCAACAATATTACCTCTTGAGTGCTGTTTTCAGGATTAGGTATTGCAGCAATTTCAGATCTCTTAAATATACAGCTCCATGGACAGGACTAGCTTTAGAACATATTTCTTAGCACTCAAGAGCAAAACCAAATCAGAGGAAAAAACACAGTTGATATCTAGAGGAATGGCTTTTAGGTTTATGAAGTGTTAATGGGTAGAAAATGCACTGTGGTGTAAGAATTTACACTTCTCATTGCATTTTTTTAAATTATAGGTGATTCACTGAACAGCAGAAAAATAGAGCAGGGGCCTTGGAGAGGTGATTGGGTTTACCCTTCTGCTTCGAGCAGACTCAACTGTATTGGCAAAATTCTTGGCACGTGTTTGTGTAATGTGTTTTTAAACCTCTGATAACTGATGTTCTCTAGCCAAGCAAGGGAGTGTATCCCAGTTCTCAGCTATCTTCGTGGCTAGAAACCTTTTCTTACTGTCTTGTCTGCGGCAAACACAGAACAGTGTGGGTTAAGATCGTCTCAGTTATCAGGCATTACTACTTTCCTTTTGTCTTTTATTCTTTTATTTCTTAGACTGAGCAGCCTCAATTTCTCCTAGTTTTTCTTAGATTATGTTTTATTTAGTTCTTATGGTTTTGCCTTGGTCTTACCAGATTATCCATATTTTTCTTGGAAATGTGGTGACTACACGATGGTCCCACTAGGTTTTCCTATTCCCATATATGAAAATTATTTTTATATCAATATGTGGATGTATGTCATACAATGTTCGTGCTTAAACATCATGGTATTGTACTTGCCTTTTCCACAGCAGTATGGCCCTGGGTTCTTTTTCTGTAGTCTTATCAATATCAATTGTTTCATTTCCTGCATTTACACGGTGAGTTATTGCTACTTTGCATTTGTCTTTATCAAACTGCACCCTGTGGGCTCAACTACAAATTCAGTAAGCTCACCTGGAAATTCAGTAAGCTTATTTTCTGTTCTGTTGCCCAAGTGCTCATTGAAAATATGGAATGATGTCTACTATGAAAAATTAAATAAAACATAATTTCTTGAATAATTAAAATAACAAAGGGCCAAGAAGCCTGTTGACCAGAGGAAGATAGTGAGCAGGACTGGAGTTTGCTCTAGACTGTGTCCCTGGAGAAAACTCTGTTCATCGTCAGTGAATTTGTGTGCTTGTGTGGTAAGACGGGTAATGATTTGTGGTTTCCTTGTGTGGCATTTCTTGTCAGTATTGTGTGGCTTTTTGTTCTTTGCTCTCAGTCACAGCTTAGCCGATCACTAACAGAAAGCTTTAAAAGCTGGGGACTCATCAAGCTGTGGAAGTTGGTAAACAGGGGAGTCTATGTGGACGTTTACAGTGCACTTCAGTGCTGTGGGGTTTTTTGTTTTGTTTTTCTGGTTATGAGGAGAGAAGCAGCATCTCGAGCAGCGCTAGAGAAAATGCCAAATGTGACACAGGAAGTGAAGGGTACAGGATATGTAAGTGTTGGAATATGCAGCACTGGAGTTATTTATTTATAAACTACTCTGCAGTGCCATGCCTGGAGAAGATTCAGGGACTGGAAATGTACCCGAAGTCTATGATGGGCGTTAGATGGGATTTGGAGAGCATGAGGAAGGAGTAAGACAAACTGATGTACACTGTAGAATACTCTCTGTATAGCAGGGTTCAAATGACAGGCAAGGGATGACTGAAAGATTGTGACTGTAAGAATAAGGCCAAGAAAGACACCAAAATAATGCAAGAGAAATAGAGCCATGAAGCAGGTTTTCCAGACTAAGTGATGATGGGGGTGGGGAAGAAGTATTAGATGATGGAATGATAAGGAAGAGAGGAAGGCAAAGGAAGAGATGATGGATTTCTTTGAAAACCAGAGCTGAAGAAAGAAAATTTGTCTGCATGCCATTCTGCCCATTCCTGAACCAGAGACTGGTGTGTTGCACCAGCCTCAGTGGGGGTCAGGTCGTCCTCACTGTGGCTTTGCTCTAAGCATAGGCAGGCAGAGGAAGATCCGGGAAAGCAAAGGGATGTGCTGGCTGCCATGAGTAATGGTAGGTGGTGTAATCCTGATGCTGAAGCAGATCTTCATGACACTGGGAAACAACCTGCTGTCTGCTCTTCATTCTTGAACAAACGATACCACCAAATCTGAGGTGGTTCAATCCATTCTTCTCTTGTGAGTCTATTCTGAATAACTCTACTCCCTTTGGTATCCTGACCTTTAGTATCCTCAGGCTCAGATCACTAAGTATCACTATATAATGTTTCTGCCTGGGAATGGTGCTTGTCTTTGCAGTGGCCAGTTCATCTTCCGCTGCCGGGTTTGGTTCCCGGCTTACTGCAAGGACAACTTGCTGGTGTCTGATCCCACTGAGTGGCTTCAGCTGTGCAAGGCACTGTCTGCTCTCCAGGGGAGCCAGCTACCTGCTTCTCCCTGTGCAATAACCAGATTCTCCCCCTTTCTTCTTAGCTGTGTGTGTTGCAAACAACTCCAGCTGGCTAGCTCCCCATCCTGGATGTCCTTCATGGGTATTGTGTCAGAGGAGGCTTTGCAATCACAAACACCTCTGAGTGCCATCTCCTCCTTGCAGCTCTCCCCTGCTTTCTAGCAGCGCACGGCTCCCACATCACCTGCTTTCCCTTGTACAGCTAGTCTTGGCAGGGCAATATAGGCAGGGAACCCTGCAAATCTGGGCAAATGCATGCAGCATTAAGGTGCTTACTGGAGCAAGGTTGCAGGCAGAAGATCTAGCAGTGGTGATGACTCCAGCAGTACAGAGTGTCCACATCACTCTTGTCTGGTGGGAAGTGCAATCCCTTTTCAAAATCCCTGGTGAGGTTCCTGTTTGCCAGATCCTGCCAGCAGCAGAGTTGGTGGCTCTAACGCCCTTTCTTGAGAGGGCTGCCTGTGCTCCTTCCCGAGAGCATGGCAGTAACTAAATCCATTCTGGAAGAAGGATGGGAAACTGCAGTGCATACCCATGTTGTGTCTCTCTTCCTAGGAAGAAACAGAAGAAGATAGTGACCTGTCAGACTACGGAGAGGAGGTGGATGGGAAAAGGGACTCTCTTGCTGAACCATGTTTCATGCTGATTGGAGAGATTTTTGAGCTGCGAGGAAGTAAGCTGTAAACCTGCTTATTTGCTAGTGGAATCTGTTGGCCAAGAAATCTGGGGCACTGTAATTCATATTTTTCTGCTGTTTCAATAAGTGGAAATGTTATTGCAATCTATATAGGCAGTTTGTTTGGAACAGAGCTGTTCTTCAGTAGTTCATAACTTTGGTGCTTTCATTCAAAAGTGACATTCCAATATAACATGGCAGTAAAAATGTAACTGGTAGGGGAGAGCATTTGCACTCAATATTCTTACATTTTTCATTTAAAAAAAAATCTGGAAAAAAAGAAAAGTACAAAAGCATGGTTTTTGTAAATAGGCTGCATGCTAGAATGTATGAATTATGAGGAAGGAAAGATGGCTTTATTACAGAACATTTCACTGACAAAGCAACATAATTTTAATGTCCATTTTAAGTGTATTATGTATGCATTTTAGTTCTACAATTTGTATAGTGGAAAAGGTGCTAGAATTGTGGCATCTTTCAGTGCCAGATTTTTTTTTCCTCCTTTACGTAACTGAATGATGGTAATAAAGAAAACTACTTTTGTTTCTATCTGAATGTGTAGCCACACTTGATGCTCTATAAAATTACTCACAGGGTAACTATTACAAAATGCAGCACCTTCCAAAAATGGCAGATGTATCTTCCAAATATAGACTTTCTTGTGCTGATGGTGAACAGCATGAAAGAAAGATTAACCAGTAATTACTAGGAATCACTCACGTTTGTTTCCTTTATTTGTAATGAAAAGCTAAATGCTTGGTTTATTTGAGTGAAAATGTTTTCAGAATTTTAATGATGCTGCTCTGTGTACAACATCATACTAGTAGGATGAAAAGGGTGTGAATTTTGAGGGGTTTTCTTTTTTCTAGTAGAAGAAGGGTTTTGTGTAGTTGTATTGCTCAATAAACTTGAAATATTCTTAAACATAAAAGTTTACAGTATAAACTACAAATGCGTATTACAGATATGTTTATGTAATCTGCAAGACTTAAAAACAAGAAAAATGAGGTGCATGTACAATTAGTGAAATCTTACAAAGGATTGTAACAGATATGTTTACTGTAGGGGTGGGTTGGTTTTTTCGGGGCAGGGGGTGGAGGATAAAGTTTTGGACATGATCATGGGTTCCCTAATGTTATTAACCTCTTGATCTTTATTTTCTGTCATTCTTCATTGTTCTAGTGTTCAAGTGGGTCAGAAAAACATTAATTGCACTAGTACAAGTCACTTTTGGAAGAACTATCAACAAGTAAGTAGCTGTTGCTTTAAATGAACCTGCATTGTTGTTCTGTGAAAAAAAGGCTGAGAGCAGAATTGTTTAAAAAAAAAAAAATCTGGACATTCTGTTGTATATGATAATCTGCATTTGTTTTCCACAGCTCAATTTGCAAATATGTTCTGTTGATTAGAGAAGACACAGATATGTGAATTATCTTTTTCCTTATTTTTTCCCCTACACAGAGTTTTGGTTTTGGAAGAACACAATATTTCATGGGGTTTCATTATGTGTATATATATTTTATTTTATTTACATACATATATATATAT
>VZTQ01011349.1:0-45317 GCA_013400755.1 Pelecanoides urinatrix
GGCTGGGGGGGTGGGGGGAGCGCGGCAGCGAACGGCACCGAGCAGGATGGGGCGGGAGCGGGCGCTTGCCTTTCCCGTTCTCGTCGGTGTTCAGGCGTTGCGTCCCCGCCAGGGGCGGGGGCAGGGCCCCCGCAGTGCTGGCTCATCTCCCCAGCTTGCCGCCTTTCCCTGCAAAGCGCCCAGCCCTGGAGGTCCTGCGCCGCCTCCTCTCCGAAAGCGGCCCGGCGGGCCGGACGAACCCCCGAGCCGCCCGTCCAGCGGGGCGCAGCGGTAGCAAGCGCTCCGCGGACCCCTCCGGGCAGCCGTGCTGGCTCGGGGCCCCCGCGGCGGGCACTAGCCGCTGCGACAGCACCGTCCCGTTTCCCGGCGGCGTCCAACGCCCCGGGGACACCCCCCGCCCTCCTTTCCCGGCAAAGCGCGGCTTTGATCCTTCGGGCCCGCCGCTGCTCGTCCCGCGGGGACCGCCCCGATGGGGTGTCACCAGGTGGGGGGGTCCCATCCCCGGGCGGCCGCACGGCTTGGTGCGCCCTCCGCCCTCCCGGCGCTACAACGCGCTAAGACTAGTCAAAATAAACCGTCTCAACGCCGGCATCACCACCGGTCCTTAGAAACGAGTTGACGGAACACGTCCAACTACCAATCTGCTCCGCTTGTACAGCTCCCACATTGATTATTTTCTTATGAGAAATAGGTGGGTAGGGAGCAACGTGCTGGGCATAAATTAAACAACAATGGCAGTACCCGAGGCCGGTCCATACCGGGAGCACACGCTGCAGTGCCAACTACTCCCAGGGAGAGCTCACCGGCTCTCCGCACCCGCTGACTGTACGCGCTGTGCGCTCTTGCTCCGGCCGGCCGCGTCTTTGTGCGCCGTGACTCGCCACCTCCTCCCAACCCCACAGGAAAGCCACGAAAGGCCGTGCGGCTAATGCAATTAGGCGCGGGGGAGTCTTATCCCGGCTAATCTGCAAAGGCAGGTTTATCTCCTCAAAGCGATACGCCGCCCTTCGGCCGCGGGTGCGGGTCCGTCCCCTCGGACGCTCCCCGCAAGGGGACGTGGAGCGGGGCGGGCGCGGCGGCATGGGGAACTTTGCAGCTGGACCAGGACAGGTAGGGATGCGCACGCCTTCCTGCGTGGGCGCGGCGTGATCTACCGGCTTCGGCGGCTGCCTTCCCCACGCTGCAAACACTTCCCAGCAACTCGGCTCGGCGAGCACGCTGCGATACGCACGAACTGCCTCAATCAATGCCGCCGGCACGAATGGTGTTAATGCGGAGCAAACATAGGTAATCAAAGTAATGCTACACGGCATGCACCTCAGGTGTTCGCGTGCACTCCATCGCACACGTACAATGACGGAAAGAATCAAGCCACAACTTACCTTTCCCTCCTCGGCTTAAAAAAAAAAAAGTAACGGTGCAGTTCTCCCAATAAAGAGGAGTAAGAGGCAGATGGATAGTTCTCTCAAGACAACACACAAAAGCTAAATTGGGGACAGTTCTAAAAGGAAGCAAAAAAAAAAAAACCCCAAAAACAAAACAAAAAATCCTCTTCCCCCCCCTCCCCCAACAGTCCAACACTGGGGAAAAAAAAATCAAAAAGAAAAAAAAAGGAAAATTAAAAAATAAAAAAGGGAGAACTCAAAAAGAGAGAGAGTGACAGGACTACCCTCCTTTCGCAACCCAGTCGAACAAAAACAGGGGAGGGAGGGAGAAATAAAGGAACAAAGAGAAGAGGGATGGAAGGGCGATTTAAAAGACGGTCTCCCTCGCTCGCTCGCTCGCTCCCTNCGGCCACGCGTGTCTCCTCGGCACAGCGCGGCGGCCCCGCGCCTGCCTGCCCACGCTGCGCCGCGGGGCGGCGGGGCACTGCTGCGACAGCGCGGACAGCTGCCTGGGGTAGCGGCGGCTGGTGTCTCCTCGGTCAGCCACGTGGGAGCGGGGCGGTGCGTCACGGCACGGCCCGGGGCGGCGTTCGGTGCACNTGCCTGCCTGTCCCTTCCTAGCGACTCGCCGCCGGAGTCAGCTGCTGCATCGCGGAGCGCGCGCGGGGCCGCGGGGGGAGGACGCGGTGCGGAGCCGCGCCGCGCCGTGCCGTGCCGTGCCTTGCAGGGAGGCGGACCGCTCCGCAGATTTATAGCAGCCCCTCCGCCCGGCTCCCTGCCTGCCGCCGCGCCGCGCCGCGCNCCCCGTGCTCCACGCAGTTCTGGCCATACGTGTGTTGGCATCGCGCATGTAAAGTTTATATCGCTGCCCGGGGACGGCTCTTGCGATTTGTCCTTCTGAGAGTGGCCGTATTAATGAGTGATATTTCTCGTAACAAACATTCTGAGTGGAAAGAAGGAAGGGAAAGAGGGGTGGGAGGGATGGAGGGAGGGAGAAAGGGAAGGAAGGAAGGAAGGAAAAGAAAGAGGACGGAGGGAAGGGAAGGAGGGAGAGAGGAAGAAAAGAAGGAAGGAAAGAGGAAAAAAAGCTTTTACTAATGAGTAATTTACTAATGCAGTCGATTCCTATGCCTTGCCCAGATGAGAAGTGTTAACAGAGAAAAAGGTGGTGGTGTATGGAAGAAAAAAATTCTGCATGGAATTCAGAAACATGCCTTTTATTCCTTACACTGCTTGACCTTCATTGCACTTGATAGTAATTTCTTTCCAAAATCCGAAGTGCTTCCTAGACACGGCTTTTCTTTTTTGTCTTGTCTGACACAGAACACACAGTGTATATAATGTATTTCCAATAGCAAAGTACTTACACCCTGCAGAAAGGAAATGCTTATTTAGAATATTCTGGAATTTGCATGTAGCAAGGCACAAAAATTAAGAGGCATGTGATTTCAAATAAAGACATAAAATAGTGTTGAGAGTGTTCTTGAGTGTTTATAAATGATTAATACAATGAAAGAGAAAACATGCTTGTTTATGTATCGTCTGTTTCCTATAATCTCCCCGTCCTACCACTGTTACAATAACTGAGTGTTTTACAGGGCCTGATTTTACATTTTATGTAATTAGTTACATGCCGAATGTGTCTGATGTTTTTCTAGAACACACGGTCTTTAGCTGATTATTTACAATCTATCACCAACGTTTTGAATCAGCAGTACTCCAAAAAGGGGAATAACTCCCTGGTGGAACACGTGCCAAGCTGGTGGCTCTAAGGACTGAATAAAGGACAGGGTGGGGGTGGCTACTCCCTCAAAGCTGCTTATACAAGAATCCTACATGAAGTGATGTCTATTCACACACAGTTTGTGGAATTGCATGTGTAAATTGTGCTCTCAGCAGTGTCTGTTAGTATTAGAGAAGGTCCTCTGAGTTTACACTGGTGCTCAGCTTATGTCTGATACTCAGTCTTGCCTAATTATGGCAACTTTCACCCTTTGATACAGCAAAATTGCTTTTGAAAGTCTCCTAATCATACCGCAATTAACAACATACTTGCTTGTGTTCTTTATGCTGTGGGTGCATACATCAACAAGTTTCGTACACATCTTTTGAAAAAAAAAAAAGTGACAATTTGTTCTAGGCTGAGTTTTGAAGCATGGATTAGGGTACAAACCAAGAAAACCTATGCGCTGTGTCGTCATCTTTGGAATTACTGGATTTAGTTGCCTCGTTACTTTCTCAGCTCATCCAGCTGAATGTGTTTAAGCAAACGACAGTGTTCCTTAGCAGAACGTCAGCAATGCATGAGAAAAGAAAAAGAAAGGAAGAAAGGAAGAAAATAACTAAGCTATCTGAAATTCCTATGTAATTCAGTGCATTGACACCCCCCCAAAAAAAAAAAAAATCGTATGAATACACAGCTGTTCTTAGAACTAAAGAAACTTGGCTTCAAGGGGAAGCCAAAATGTATGATGTTAGAAACCAGAAGTGTGTCTTTCTCAACTTTCAGGAAATTAAAGTACTCTGCTCGCAGCAGCTTCCCTGTCAGGTCTGATACTCAGGATTCCGATTTCATCTCCCCCCCACCCCACTCCCTCCCAAAAGGAACAATCCTTCAGCTGTAATTAGTGACCAGCTTTTAGTGACAAAACCCAAATTTTATGCATTTTCTTTCGAGGTTTAATATCTCTACCAATAAGGCACTCATGACTGTCATGTTTGTTGAAACATGGTGCTAAAGTGTAATTAGGCAGAAAATAGCTGTTAAAGTGAATTGTCTTGTCGTCGGCCCTCCTCGTCTCTGGTGTGTTTCCAGAGGTCCTTGGTGCCGGCAACGGCAGAAGAAAGAAAGCTAAAGTCTCCCCTCTCCCAGGAAAAACACGTTTTTCTGCAAAGTTCCCCTTCGCTTAGGTAATATGCCTGGAAAGAAGTCTTTACGATTAGCGGTAGTTGGGTGTCTGGACATAGCCTTAAGCTAAAACGCGTATGGCTTACTAAAGAGTCTTCGGACATGGGAAAGCTGCAGGAGGAGGAAAGCGGACTGCTTGTTTAGGCGTGCTGAACCCTCCGAGCGGGACCGGGAGGTCAGGGGACGGCAGCGAAAGCGGCAATTGCAACGCGTTGGCGGAAAGAGGTTTAACAACCAGCATAAACAGGGCGGGGGGGGGGGNGCGCCCGGCCGGCTGGCTTGCGGGCGCTGCAGCACCGAGGGCACCGCGCCAAAGGGGTCCCCCCCACT
This sequence comes from Pelecanoides urinatrix, assembly GCA_013400755.1. Classification (NCBI taxonomy): domain Eukaryota; kingdom Metazoa; phylum Chordata; class Aves; order Procellariiformes; family Procellariidae; genus Pelecanoides; species Pelecanoides urinatrix. The sequence continues at coordinate 4,624 of VZTQ01011349.1, forward strand.
TTCCCTCCTTCCCCCCTGGAAAAAGGTATGTGAGGTGTCTGTGGGCTTGGCTCTCCCGAGGGCACTCCACACAGGCGGTTCCTGCCTGGCCGAGTTCGTGTGCGAAACTGTATGCTCACAGGGGTACGTCTGGGTGTGAGTGCGTGTGTGTGTCTGCACCCACAGGTCGTTTTTACAGTCCAAGCTTATGTTTGTTCCCGTTACTTTGACAAATAAACGGTAATAGGCATGAAGGCTTCAGATCAAGTCTTCAGACAGACACTTCCTGGTGCAAAACATACCTGCATGGACTCTGCACGTTGGTGTAGGTGCGTGGTGGTTTTACCTCCTTCTTCTCTAAGCCTCTCGGTGGTCATAAGATATAGATATTGTATAAAACTACAGTAGTATGAACACTGCAACTGAGGCTGCTATATTCTCCTCTATTCTATTATTCAATGTCTGAATATTAATAGAAACTTTTTCAAAAAGAGGTTAGCATTTGGATGGGGAGAGGAAAGGGGAATGTTTCACTGTTTTTGATTGAGACTAAAAAGGTATCTTAAAACTCAGTTCCACACAAGGTAACCACAACTGCTCAGATTTTCTACAGACAGCTGTGGAACCTTAATCCAGATAAATATAGTACCTGAAAGAAGCTGTCTATTTATTCAAATTATTGTATCTTTGCTTGTTTCCTACTGTGACCAGGCAAAGGCAGATCTCTGCCGCACCACAGCTTAGATAGCTTCTTTTATAGTGGATTTGTATTTCCAGTGGTGTGTAATGCACGTTTAATTGTAAAATAATAGGACTGTGTCACCTGCCAGTCAATCACTGCCATCAACCTCTTTTGTGCTTTGATCAAACGCTTGCACAACAGAGAAAGTGACAGCATCAGGGCACAGTGACAAAGCTGTAGTTTGCACTGAAAGAAGACCGAGGCCCAGAGAGACACTGCAGCTACAGAAACAGCTGTCTTATCAGCACATTGCAGAGATGGAGATGGCTCAAGAGGTCCTCAACAGATAATGACTTGAATAGGTTTGCAATGCGCCAAACTTCACGCTCGATAAGACCAGCCCAGCATAGAGAGCAGCAGACATCCAGCTCTATTCTATTTTATCTTTGCTGTAAATTAAGCAATTGAAATTCAGGTGGCACACCCAGCATGTTGCTGATAATCCAGTGAAGTAAACTGTCATTAGGATGTTTTTAGCAAAAAGAAATAGGTTTCTCTTACTTGATGCAGCTTTAATGAAAACACCTTAACATCCCCGTTCCAAATCGCTGTCCCAGCAGTACCTGAGCTGGGGTGGGGGTTCCTTGTCTGTTTCACTGTTGTGACATATCCTTGAGTCCCAGAACAAACTGTCCATTTGGCTGTCAAGTTCTTCACAAAGGTCAAAACGCTTCCACTTTGAAACTGCAGTAGCTTATTTTCAATTCCCCATTTCCTCTGCAGCAGAAGGAACTGCACTGTGATTTTTAATAAACAGTCAAGCTCACATTAAAACACACAAGGTCCATTCTGTAACAGACAACAGAAGCATGTGTTTGTGAGCACAGATAAACAAAAATTAATCGTTGATGTGAAAAGGATCTATAATGACATTTGGAATTATTCACTTGACAAAACATAAGCCATAGTACACACTAAGACATTTTACAGGAGCAGAAAATCCTGTTTCAAACTGTGTTTTTTGATTGACTAATGGCATCAGATTAGAATACTGTAGCTCCACCCTTTTCCTTCAGAAATACTTAGTTTAGGCTGAGTTCGGTTTACTTTTGATCTGCGTTTTTTTGAAGAAAGCTTTGTGGAAAACGGGCAGTTAAAAGGAATGTAAATGGAGGTATAACCTGAGGTCACAGAGCATTATTTTGTAAAGAAGGGTTGGCTACATTCACTTAACTCCTTGTGATTGATTCCTGAAGAGCCAGGGTAACTGTATGGGCTTGTAAGCCATTATGTTATCTAATTTTGGCCATTAAGCCTAACCTTCCATCTTCTTTGGATAATAATTTAAGACAAAGTTAACTTTATTTCTTAACAAAAGACAAGCTGCTAGGTACATGTGCCAAAAGGAACTTGAAATCTGCACAGAAACATAAAGACTTACCACTCAGACTTGTTAAATGGAGGGCAGAGAGGTGAGACCAGTTCTATCTTCCTGATAATTTAACCACATATATTTGGCCTTAGCCTGTCACTTAAACTACCTGACAGCAGGACCTAGCAAGGGACAAGAGGAAGAGGAGTAATAAGGACCCAGAAGATGACTCATTTCTTTGAGGTTTTAAGACGGTAAGCTTTCTAGGAGTTAAGAGGAAAGGCAGAACCAGGTGAGGAAGGGAGGCATCTTTGGCACTTGCACTTTATTGGAAACACCTCTTTGCTTGTCCCTGAAATTTGTGGGCCTTTCTGATGGCGTGGCAGAGAGTAAAACCGCAAGGAGACTGGGAGAGAGCAGAAGGCAGATGTGGATAACATCAAACTTGTTCAGTGACTTAGGTGGACTGTATGGTTTTAACATACGTAAACTAGAGCCAAGTGGCTATTCCAAAAGTGGAAAAACATTTGGTTTTTAAGACGCGTTTCAGTAGTTCACAAGTAGGTAGGTAGTTTAATGAAGGTCACAAATCAGAGAACTCAGCTATAACAATTTGCCCTTGCCCCTTCTAATTTGTGGGGAATATGTAACTAGAGCCTGAAGCGATTGATATCCTTGCCAGTGAAGCACTGTGTAGATGTGAGGAGAAATAACCTTGTGTAAAAGAGACAATCTAAAGCAAAAATGTAATCAGTCTTTTTAATGATGTTTGTTATCCAAAAATAACAAGTCCTTTTAAGTTCTCTGGTGAATCATCCCAAATACTGTCAATTCAGTTAGATTAGACTTCCACCATAACAATAAGTTTCTCCAGGAAAGAGATGTATGGTTATAAACTTGCTGCAATTAGTATATCCTCTCATGGTATTAAAGCTATAGCAATATTGACTTAAAAGATGGATTTTACTTTTTCAAAAGCCTGTATTTGTTTTCATTTGTTGAGGGAAAAGCACACATTACACAAAGATATCTTTTTTAGTATGCCAGCATATTTTCTGCTGACAGCATAGTGGAGTAAAATAGTGGCTGTTGCTACTATTGTTTTATTGAAAAAGTCCTTATAAACCTCAGAGTGTTTCTACAATATATAATTAGATCATTTTCAGATAATCAGATCACATGCGTAGTAGACGGATTTTTTTTTGATCTTGTAAAGCAATTCTTTAAATATATTCCACATAATTTTAAGTATCAACTCGAATCTTTTCTTTTATTCAATTAAGATAATACGAATCCAGCTGGCAATTATGATTCAGTAGAGGTACACAGGTGGTCTTCTGCTCTAACATGTAAGAGTTTAGAGGTGTATGAAAGTAGTATATTTTCCTCCTTCTCCAAATAAAGTTAATCTTTTTTTAACATGCACCTACTAAAATTGCTCAGTGGTGGGGAGTGGATGACTATCTATGCACTCTTGAGTAGGGATACTAAAAATACTTTTTTCTTAGCATTACATTAAAGGCAGTTACCTCCTTTTTCATATGTACCCCATCATGCTTGTCACATAACTTCACCCGGTTTTTCATATTTTTCTTTTATTTTTATTTTTTACATGTGTTACAATTCATTTGTAAGGAAGTGGCTCAATATTTGAAAGCAGTAGAATTAGACTTTGCTGATTACTCCTTGCAATTACTAGCTATGAGGATCAAATCTCACTTCCAAAAAGCACTTCCCTTATCTTACTTACACTGATCATCAAGATCTTACTTTGAAGGATCAGGCTAAAAATTATCTAAATAACTACTTTTTCTTCTTTTTTAATGTCAAAATCACTCACTTGTGGATGACTTAATGATCTTTCACTGGTGCTGGCCTAGTTTTTTGTCTTTAAATGCTGGAGGTTTTGTTTCTTCTGCTTATACAACTCAGATTTTGCGTCAGAAGTATTATGCATAGCTCTGTACTACTTTGATTCTGCTGGAAATGAGTCATCAGCAAAATCCAGACCGTAAATGATCATGTAGCTGCAAATATCTAAAAGGTTATTCAAACTAATAGTAACGTACTGCACTGTAATATGGTTTAGTGGAATAAAATATGTGATAAAATTACAGCAAATGATTCTGATGATGTCATGGACATTTACTCATTGCTGAAAGTTCTCCAGTATATCTGGTCATTAGGTAATATATATACATGCTGCAGAATGGGTTTAAAGGTACTATATTCTTTCCTTTTTTTGAAACAGAGATTCAGGAAAAGGGAGACTGCTCAGTCTTATTTCTGCTTCTTAATTCAAAAGAAGCCCCCAAAATTACAGCACTAAGAAACATAGATCTGCCAGGAACAAATTGTTGGGCAAATCCTATTTTCTTCTACAGTCATAGCATTTTGCATAAGGCAGATAAGTAGTATACATTGATTTTTAAAAGTTTGTTGCCAACCTGCATTGCATTCTCATGGGATAAAAAGGAAGCATAATGTTAATTAAATTACTGTAAAAAAAGGGTATACAAAAATATATCTAGAGAATATTTAGTGATAGCTTGTTGCTAAATGAATGGCTGTATCAAGTAAGGACCTACTGGAGTATATCTTCTAAGGTCAAGATAGTATTTCTGTCCATGTTTTGGAAGATGGAACATAGTGAATGGTTATGAAAACTGTGGACTGTAGCAAGCAGAATGGTTATAAACATTTGGTTAAGTGCTGAATACAAAATGATCTTTTCAGAACAGAGAGACTTACCAGCAAGATAAAGCTCAATAATGAGTAGCAAGTGATTGTGATTTTTAGAAAAGTAAGATCATAATCAAATGTGCAAATAACAACCAGAGAATAAAAGCAGTACTGAAGAAGAGGTTGTAGGATACTACTGCATCATACTAAAAGAGTCATGGGAATATGACATCGCAAGAGAGATTTCACTCTGAGATGTATAAACAAGAGCATGATTTGAAAAGACATACATGAATATATTTCTTATTTGACACTGATGAGCTGAAAACAGAATGATGTATCCAGTCTTCCCATGTTTTAAGAAAACTGGAGAAAGCCCATAAAAGCATGTTTAAAAGTAAAGGTTTTAAAAAACATGACCTATGAATATAATTTTAAGAGAGAAATTGTTTAGAAACAGGAACAGTGACAAAGGATATATGAAATTGGTTTTAGAAGTAATCATTATTGGCAGATTATGATCAAACAGTCTTCATGTAAGTTAAAAAAACTTCATTGTAAGTTAAAAAAAAAAAAATTAAAATGGCTTAATTCACAACACATAAAATCTAGGTTAACAACTGGAAAACATTCTCTAAGAGTAATTAACTACTGGACCACATTACTTAGGCAAGTTGCTGAGGTTCCAAGTTAGATATACACTTTATTTTTCCTCAGAGAATTAGGACAGATTATTTGATGTCTTCAAGCTCCTTAGGGACTTACACTTCTGATTGAAAGCATTCCCCACCACCAAAATGACTAAAGTTCTAAATAGTGGTTTTCCCTTTTTGTCTTTTATAATCAATTGAATGTCTGAGGAAAAAAAAAACAAACCAGCAACAACAAAAAAACCCAATAAATAGATCTTACTGGCTGAGGAAAAAAACTAGTAAATTACTAGCTAAACTAAAGTTTAGTAAAGTACTAAACACGTTCCCTACATATTTTTCATCTTTTGTCAATAAGCATTGAAACCAGACAAATATGAGTCTGATGAACAAAGCTATTTGCATTCTAGCATTTTTTCCAGATGAATTCAAAGACTGATTGTTTTCTTGATCTCCTAGACCTCTATCTTCAAAGTGCCTTTCAGCATTTGGTTGTTGATTTTTATTTGGGTTTTTTTGGTCCACTTGAGACATAGGAATCCAAAATTAAGCTGGCTGCAGACAATCTGCATTCTGAAAAATCATGCGTCCTTTCATAATTCCCATATTAACTTACTAATGAAAACTTTGGGCTACAAACCACTGGATCAGTAGCACAAATGCACATGCCTACCAAATTCCATCTCTATGAGAAGGAAAAAATTCTACATTTTAGACATGATTATCAGATATGATCAACAATGCTAAGGATTCACCTGTAATCTGTAGAAAGTGAAACGACAATGACAGATCTGCTTTTTACATTCAAATAACAAAATCCTGAAATATATGTGATTAGGGGCCAGGATTCAATTTTCATCATCTAGAAATAGGTCCTAATGATGGGAACTGGTTTTCCACAGTATTTTCTTGATAGTGCAAAACTCTACTAGATTTTCCTCCGCCATGTTTCTGCAATCATACTTAGGATATTTTCTTCATCCTCTACAGGAAACGGAAGATACATTATGAAACCTAGAGCTGATTTAAATCATGTGACATTTAACACAAAACAGAAAGTGCAGTCACATCATGTGTCAAGAAGCTGTAAAATACCTGTCTTGCTACTCACATTTGCATTCCAAACCTAAGACTTGCCTTCCTCCCTCAAGTCCCCTTTAACTGTATAGAATTTAACTTTTTTTTGTTCTTTTTTCTTTTTTTTTTTTTTTTAAATGTGTTGACAGGGAAAAAAGGGAGAGAATTAGCATTATAGGATGACTGGATATTGCCTTTTAGATTCTGAAAACATAATGCTCCTTCCCAAAGACGGAAGATCCACATTTCCAATGTGCATGAAAGACGATGAAAGCAACAAAAACAATTAAGCCACAATTATTAAAAATCCTGTAAAAATACTTACTTAATCTTTCCATCCACAGTCCTTTTCCTCTTTTTCCCCGCATGGCAAATCTTGAAATTGAGAAGATTTATACCAGACGTATTTATTCTAGCTAGCACTTAATCAGTGCTGCTAGCTGCTACTGTAAGACAAAAGGTAAATATCAGGTTACTCTCCAAATAATTATTTAATAATTGTTGGCTACAGTTCCTCCTTAATCCTTGTAAAACATCCCTCTAACTGTCATCGAGCATTCAGAACAAGAGCATAATAATTGAACTGTGAAAGTTACATCCATCTTCTCACTTTATACCACTTAGATGTGTGATATCTATTTGCCTTCAAATGGGATCTTATTAGTTCTCCTGGTCTTTCTTTTATATATTCAGATCCCCCTGTTTCTTTAGCATGTTCAAACAGGCTAATACTTTCTTGTATTTTTTTATTTTGACTGGGTGGTTCAGGTCTGAAAAGCCTACTGTGCAATAACTATGCAAATGAGCAGCTTGTGTCATGCAAATACATTGTGTAATATGATGTTCAGCCAGTCACTTATTCTGTGCCATTTTCTGTTTGAATAATTGCGTTTTCCATGGAAGACAACTATTTATAGTTTGTACCTCTATAGAGTCACCATAGTTTCCATATAGTGTACATCTTAAGAGGGTCAATATTTAAATGCATACTTCAAAGAAGATGGTTTATTAAAGTGCTGCCCAGTTACACAACATGGGATAAAAAGGTTATTAAAGTCACAAGCAAAAGAGTTTCTCATTACAGCCTGTTACACAGCATCACCAACTAGTTTGCTGTAACTTGGTGCTAACTTGGCATCCAGTGTCTGGAAAGTGTGGGTAGAAAACAAGCACCATCAGCAGCTGCATGGGCTGTGAGTGTGAGGTCATGCAACGTCTCCTCTATGGAAAGAAAACTGAGGTATTCAAGAATGGGAAAATAAATGAGTGAAGAAAGTATTTTAGGCTGTAGGTATTCAAGCTGGGAGAGACTGCCTTGTTTACACACGAGAGAGAAATCAGCAAGAAACAGAGACTCTGGGTATGTAAGGAGCCACATAACAAAAAAAGAGAGCTGTTACCCTGGTTAAGCTTGGGGCAGGAGAGTTTTACACCAGGGAGGTGGAAAAGTGTAGACTGAATTCAGAACAGATCTTTTTCATTCCTCAGAACCAAAATTTTCCCCTGGAACTTCATCCCCAAGCTAATAAAAGAGGGAGAGGAGGCTCAGCCCTTCTTGCAACTCCAGAGCACGTGAGAATAATAGATAAAGTTCTGCTGTTTGGAGACATCTTCTAACATCTCCCATCTGTCCACAGGGCTATGGCTCTTCTGGTTCTTGATACTATTGAGACAAGGACAAACGAGGTTATTTGAAATAACAAAGCTGGGGTTAGTCTTTAGATACAATTGCTGCTTCTCTGACTTTCCCTCCCATCTATTCCCTCCCCCAACTCTCATTGTAAAGTGCTGATTCAGCCATACCCAAGTATTGTCTTGAGCAGTCAAAATACTTCAGACAAAAAGAAGAGATAACGACAGGATTTTATGCTTTTCTATTTTTCCTTAAAAACAAAGATATAAACCCGGAAAATGTTTGCATAGTCCCAGTGAGTGGGCAGAATGTTTTCTTCCTTGCTTGTAAGTTTTGCTGCTGTTGTGGAAAATGACTTTTGTCATTTCTATTTGGGTAAGGCTTAGGAGTAGTGTTGTAGAGCCATAACACTGTGGAAACTTCAACACATACTTTGCTCTCCTTGTTATGGAAAACTTACTGAGATAAATGGAAGTATTTACAGTGTGTGAAGTCAAACGTGCAGAACACTTCTCATCTATTTAACTGCCCAGAACTTGTATTGCTTAACACTATACATGTATGATTTTGCATAAGATGATAATTTTTGTACTGTATGTAGGAGCTGTTCTCAAATGGAATAGCAATGTACACCAAAAGCACCACCTCCTTCATTCTGCAGTTGCATATGAGAAATAAAATATTATTGTTGCTTTAGGAACTACTTTAGTAGTAAGGCCTAAGTCAAATGCCTTAATGTAAATCATAGTAAAGATGTTCTTGAATTGTTTGAGTAGCAAGACATTTTCATGAATTATTCTGACCTTATGTACTGTGAAACATCTCTTTTTATTCTTTCTATACTTCCCTTAGGTTTCAGAGGAAAGAAGAATCCTTTCTAGTCTTACACTGTTTAACTCCTATTATGCTGGTAATTTTCAGTTACGCCTTTTCTTTTTTCTTGCCTTGCTTTTATTACCATTATCTGTACTAGATTTTAATTTTCTGTGCTTTTTTTGTCTTTTTTTTTTTAACAATTCACAGAATTCTACAAAAAAGACTTGAAAATAAAGATACCATACTTTAAAAATAAACCTTCCTCAACAACATATCTAGTCAATTTATATTCATAGCTGTAAATACTGAGGCATCATCTTCATCAATTTCTTTATAAGATCACAGTTAATTTATTAGTGTTTACTGGTTCTGAAGGAATAGTTTCTAATTCTGCGAATTTCAGTTCTAAATTAAACAAGGCAATCACACCAGAAGCAGACAATATAGAGCTAAGATCACGTATCTACCATGAATAAAGCAAAACCTGAAAACTAATAAGAAAGCAACAACTACAGTTGTTTTCCATTTTAATAAGGTACTCCTAACATGGAAAATTATATTTTGCAATTCATTATGAAATATTCTACTTTTGCACAGTTTTCTTCCAATGCTTATTTTGCATATGTTTTCAATACCTTCCCTGTTAATTTGGCTTAAGATGCTTATTCTGAATGATAAATGTAAAAAGAAGTAACTGTAAGCAAGTAATTACAGAAGCTGCATAAATACTTCTCCAGCTGTAGAATCTAAGAACACTTTGTTACTAAAAATATGTAGTGTGGCTAGTTTGCAATGCGGACTATGAAGTACCATTTGCCATTGTGAAAATGCACTGTCTACAAAGAGTTTGGTCTGAGAGTGATATGGCAGAATGCACATCGTTATGCTATAAACTCACTAGCGCAGAAACACATCTTGAATAGTTTAGGAAGCAGATATGCAATTAAGCTACCTTAGAAAAGGTGATAAATTTACAACCTAGATATAGCGGTTTGTTTAATAAACCGTTTATAAAAAGAATTAATACAAAATTCTCTCTCTACAGTCTGCTTTCCTAAAGCCACCTCCCGCTCCCTTCCCTGTTAAGCGCATGACATTTTGCAAATACAAATCTGCATTCCCAGCAATGGGAAAACTGAGTCCTAAATACACTTAGAGTTTGATCTAATGTAAATTCATATTAGATGAGAGGGGATGGAAAGCAAAGCAAAGAAGTAAAACTTTGAGATAGGATTCACAGCTCAGGATTTCCTGACCCCTGTTGCTCTGGGTTGAGCTCTGATTTTTAGGTGTTAGTGACATGATCAATGGTTTCTTGATAATGAATGAAAAGTAGGTGATAGCTCTGATAAACTCTTACATTAGCTGCTTTTATCATCAGTCACCTATTCTTTACTTGCCTTATGGACAGGACAGCATCGCCATTCTTCTTTCAGCAAGCGATTTCATTTTCCTGAGCAGCTGCACAAGGAAGGTGCTGCTGCAGCTTCTGGAATCCTCCTGCCCCAGTGGGGCGAGGGAGGGAGGAGAATGCAGCTCGGTTCGGACAAGAGTGAGGAACTTGTGCTGCAACGAAGGAGACGGAGAAGAATGTAGATGCAGTATCAGGCCTTTGGAGGAAGTAAATAATGTTTTCATCTGAAAGCATTTTTCAAAAGGAAAAGCACCTCGCCTGTCGCCCGGCCATACTGCCACTGTAAAACCGAACCGGGATCTGCATGTGACAGGGGCACGACGACCTTTGCTGCCACAGGCAGGTCTTGCTGCCGTGGCTCCTGCGTTACATGGGAGACTTGACTTGGTGCTGTGGGATGCTCTAGCTGGAGGTGAAAGGGACCCGAAGCTGCTGGTGGTGCTGAATACAGCTGCTTGGGAACTGCGCGAGCTGTGTTCCTGGCCACCGGCTACCCATGCTCTGGGATTTGCACTCTCTGCCTTTTGGTCTCAAGGAGGTGTTGGGCATACTGCTGGTGCTTACAAGGCCTCGTTAGCTTACAAGAGTGAGTGCCTGACTCACGGTGCTGTACCAACAAAACTGCAATCAGTGGATGTTTCAGCTCTGTTTTCTCTATTTGAAACAGACTTCTTTTTCTCCAGTCTGTAGGCCCTGCAATTTTTCTCTCAGATTACACTGCTATAGCCAAAACTCAGTGACATTGTGGACAAGCTAGAAAGACACAAGTTGACAGAAGTTTTGGTTTTATAATTAATGGAAGGGAGTTTCTAATGGTTGGCCAAGTTTAACCTCTGCTGTCATACAGGTATTTAAATTTAAGAAATACAAATCCACACTCATCCTTTTGTGAATTCCTACTTTTTCCCTGGTCATCTCCTTGGCATAAACACATCATGTGGGATACTAAAGCTGTGAAAGATTCTTCCTTTCTTTGATGAAAGAACCAGCTTTTCAGACAGCTGCTGCAGTCTGTCTTTGAAGAAGAAACTGTTGATGGTACTGTTTTTTTACAGGTCCCCTTGAGTGGTAAGCTGTGATTTATACAAAAATGCTGCACTGATTGCCAGCATAAAGAAAGCAGCGGAGGACAAATGGCAAGACATATGGTCAGACTTCTTCCTGTAAATTGCCTCACTTCAGAGAACAGGTAGAAAAAAAAAACCTATTTACATTTGTAAGATAAGGAAACATTAGAAGATACATGCAGAAATTGGAACGTGTGAGTTTTTTAACCAATTATGTGAACTAAAGAACTGGTGACATATTTCTAGGTCTTGAGAAACTTCTGTGCCTTTTTACTATTGTTTATGCCACTGTTCATGGACTGCCAGATATTGCAGCAATTCACAGGGACCTGTTCCTCTCTGACATTGATTTTTCACTGCAAAATTTCTCCATTAATGTTCTTAAAATGGAAATAAACTGAAATTTATTGCTGAGACAAATTCTGGAGAAACCTTCTGGTCTAGTCCAGCTCATTCCAAACATCACTAGATCTGACAGATATGAAGAGTGAACGTATTATCAAAGCTTGTATCATTTGCCTATTTATTATCTTCTTTAGTCTCTGTGCTTGTGCCTGCTCTAACCTCCTTTCCTCCTCTCCCATGTTTCTGCTTACTCTGATTTCTCATTTCTTGTGGAGAGGTCAGACCAGCAGATGCCTTGCAAAATAGCTGTCAATCTACTTTATGTTTTGTCCTCCAGAAGTGGCCCCAACCACAGGAGAGACAACAGTATCTTCTACTGTCTCTGGCCTCTAGCATTGTATTTCAAGCTGACATGAAGGGTCTTGGTCTCCCAGTTGGCAACCCTATTATAGTACTGGCTACATTTTAGTGTTTGAAAGGAAAAAGCCTCCTCGCTTTAAGACCTCCTGTTATCTCAGTAAAGTGATGTTTAAATAACTGAACTGGCTTCAATGAACTGTAGTTGCCATTTTCCTGCTTCTTAGTGAGATAAAATGGAGATAATTATGAAGTGGATGAGCAGGTTTAATGAAAGCCAGTTTCTTTTGGTATATTCCTGAAGCAGCAATCATCATCTGTTTGGCTTTTGAAGAGCAACAATTATAATCACTTAAAATCCCAAGGGGAACAAAAATAGAACTTAGATTAGCATATAAAATATACAGCTGGATTGGGCAAGCCTATAAAAATCTGGGAAAATCATTCTAATTTGAAAGCTATTCAAAATCACAAGCAAAACGAGTTCAAGAGTATTTTACATGTTTCTTTCTTTCTTTTCCTTTTCAAAGTAGTAACATAACAACATTTACAGGATTTTCCTAAAACATGGAAATGAAAACCCAATGCCAAGAAAGAGACTAAGTAAAAATAGGCTAAAGGTGTATTTTCAAAATAACAGATAAACTTAGGTATTGTAACACCATTTTCAGCAGGTATTAATCTCCCAAAGCTCTGACATAACTGTATTGCTAGGCCATGTGCTATACTCCAGAGCTGAAAAATAAAAATATTGCTGAGACAGATAGTTACACATTTCAGCTTTATCAGACAACTGAGCAATGATAATACCTAAAGGAAGCTAACAGCAGACAATAACATAAGTTGCAATGACACTAGCTGTGTAGCATAAAAAAAACTGAAGCTTGCAGTGATCATTTTAGATGGTCATTTTTACAGTTAACACAAATTCAGTAATGAGTAAGGAAAATTGTTTTCCTTACGCTGCAATGTCCACATTTAGAACTGTTACCTAATAATTTGAGCTTCTGGAAATAAATCTACATTTCAGTAAACTGTAAATTCAAAGCTGGAATTACTTTTTTTAATACTACTGAATATATAGTACTTTTAGTAATTTTGACATGAAATACTAGGTCTACTCATTCTCAGTTAAGATTAAGTAAGACAGTATGCAGCTGCAGGAATGAGATTCCAAAAAAACCAACTTCTTCCAAAAATTTTTTGTGGACAAGAACAGAAGGAATTTGGATTGCTTACTATTTATAATACCAAAAAATGCAACCATATATTCTAGTATATTAAATATAACCTAAAAAGACACTGTCTTGCAAACTCAAGTGTATACAGTAGGGTCTGATTTTCATGCCACAGGTTTTCTAGTATAAAATACATTGTTTGCCTTTGGTTAGAAGATACTACACACTTAAAGATTTTGATACCAAAACCGAGCAGGTCTTGAAGGCACAACTGTTTTTTCCACAAGGAGACCTCTGAAATCGTAATTTAAAAAGATAAAATTAAAGCTTCTACTAAATTGTACACAAAAATATTTAAAGATGGCCTGTGAAATTAATGAATAAATTTATTTTTCCACATTGCTCAGCCTTGTGATGAGCATCTTCAAGCAAACATCTGCCCTTCCCCACTCCTCCACTGCAATTTTCCATTTTCTTCCTTTCATTACCAATGTCAATTTCAAATAATTTTTATTGTTCCGTTATCCTCAAATAGATACTTGTTTTTATATGTGTTACTGTGATTAAGCATTCCTTCACAAGCCTGAACTTCCTGAATGCTGTGTTAAGGCCAAAAATTACAGCACACTTACTCATCCTCTCTCTTGCTTTAAGGTAATACCAGAGAAGGTGCCCAGCAGGTCTTTTTGACAGTCTTTCCAAGCCATCTGTTTCATATTCTGCATGCTTTGAACAGCATAGTGTACCATGGGATGTAAAAACCCATCACAGCACATTTAGTTTAATGTGGAATCCAATGGTCACCCACTTTTAAAGAAATCATAACTGAAGGTGGGACACTAGTCAGGAAACTGGTTTTGCTCTTGTTTCTTCCCCCTCCCGCCCCACAAAAAAAAAAAAAAAAACTGGCCTTGTGATTTTTAAAATTTTTATTTAATTTTCTGGTCTTGGCTTATATATATATTTTAAATGTTGTATTTTAATATATATATTAAAACATTACATTTTAAATGTTGTATTTCCATACATATATTAGAACATTTTACAGCATCTGGATTTAGTATTCTAGCCTGCTTAAATTAACATTGCATAAGGCATTAAGATCTTCATATAGCTCAGAAGAATTGAAATCTTGACTTACTAGTAAATAGTGGCTAAAACAAAACATCCTGTACTCCCTGGGACTCAGTGCCCACTCCTGCCACTCTGTTTTTAAATTATCACTTCTGCAGATTGTCTGAATGGTCAGTAGGGCTAAAGAAACAAGAAAGTGTGAAATCATGCCTAGAGGGAATAACCAGCTTTATTTCAGACCATGCTGACCCCAGCAGCTAAGACACCATGTAGAAAAAGTAGTCACTGAGGCTGGAAACGCTTTATTCACATTAAATTGTGCTGTTGGAGGAAAAAAAAAAAAGGTGTTTGAAAGTGGAATATTTGTAGATTTGTCCCTATGCTATGTGGCTATACCTCTTGACATTGTTAATGACATTAAGTATTTAGACCTCATACTTAAAAAAAAAAAAAAGAGTTCTCAGAAATGTGCCAATTTTGCACTTCTGTGGCCATAGACACCTGTGTTGATTTCATTTCTGGAAGAGAAAGAAGTCTTAACCCCCAGACTGAACGTAAGCATCAGGTCAACAGGGGAAGGCAGTCTTCTCCTCGTAACCCTAAGAAAAGCATAGGGACCACCATCACAATACTACCAAAAGACTGAGCAATACCTTGTGCATTTCACAGAAACAACTTGTCTAGCCATAAAAACTACTTACTATCTGCTCAGTAGAATAACACCCCAGTCTTGTTAATCCCGATTTTTATACCTGTAATTTCTAACAAACACAGCTCTATTTCTGCTAAGGTAGACTAGCCTGACATTTCTGTCACCGGATCACCAAACGACACCCAGGGCAAGCAACACAACTTGTGAAGCCAACTTTCAAGAAAAACACAGCTTTGATGAATGACACTCTTTGCTGCCTAAATGGTTCAGTTTCAATACAGATTCTTCTTCACAGATACTTATGCACATTTTCTTCTAATGCCAGAGGTCTCTGAATGCCTGAAGTTTGAAGTATTGATCTTAATACCACCAATACATAAAAAAGCAAAAGTTTGTTTTAAGCATTAAGGTTTTAAAAGACTTAGTGACTTAAAAGATAATTCATAACATATATATTTTAATGTGTTTTGCACTTCTATGACGCTTAAAGAAATTTAATTCCAAGGACTAAGCAAAATTACAAATGTTTAGTTCTCCGTAATAAATACAAGGCATGTGTATCTATGCAAGTATATTTGCCAATACACTATTATAAATATAGAATGGAAGCAGATTTGGGATACACATTGTTGGTGTGCTGTTTTGGCTGGGATAGAGTTAATTTTCTTCATAGTAGCAAGTATGGGGCTATGTTTTGGCAACAGTGTTGGTAACTCAGGGATGTTTTCATTACTGCTGAGCAGTGCTGACAGAGAGTCAAGGCTTTTTCTGCTCCTCACCCCACCCACCAGTGAGCAGGCTGGGGGTGCACAAGACGTTGGGAGGGGGCACAGCCAGGACAGCTGACCCCAACTGACCAAAGGGATACCCCATACCGTATGACGTCATGCTCAGCATATAAAGCTGGGGGAAGAAGAAGGAGAGGGGGACGTTCGGAGTGATGGCTTTTGTCTTCCCAAGTAACCGTTACGCGTGATGGAGCCCTGCTTTCCTGGAGATGGCTGAACACCTGCCTGCCAATGGGAGGGAGTGAACGAATTCCTTGTTTTGCTTTGCTTGTGTACGCGGCTTTTGCTTTCCCTGTTAAACTGTCTTTATCTCAGCCCATGAGTTTTCTCACTGTTACTCTTCTGATTCTCTCCCCCATCCCACTGCGGGGGAATGAGCAAGTGGCTGTGTGGGGCTTAGTGCTGGCAGGGGTTAAACCACAACATTTGGGAGCATCAAATATATATGCATTTCTCTTAGATAATTTCTAAAGTTTTGTTGACTTTACAGGCATGCAGAACTATTTGCAGGATTTGGGTCAACGGTTTTCCTTACATGAATTACCAAACATTCAAGCTAGGAAAGTTAAATGGCTTTAATAATATTTGTCCAAAAAGACCCAGATAGCTTCTAAACAAAGCAGTGTGATTTTATTTTTTATTTTTCCACATGTAAAATCTTAGAAGGCGGAAGATTTAAGCATGCAATTAACTAAGCTTAAAATTTGTAAGGTGCTGCAGTGACTTCCTGAATTAAGCTGAGATCAATTCTTAAATGTTTCTCACACTTCTGACTAATAGACATCTGCATTATTTGAAGATGGAAACCCTGCTACAACTGCGATCTTATTTTTCCACGATTTCCAATCTGTTCCGTAGAAATGGACAAACAAGTCTCATTTAGAACTTTGATTCCCAAAATTTCAAACTGTTTTCTGAGGAGGAGAATCATTACTAAAATTAGTAGTTGAATCAGTAAGTAGTTCAATATGAAATCATGCCTTGATTATATATGTGTGCAAAAGATAAACTTGAAAAGTATCACAAATCAAGACCTAATGAAGTCATACAAATACTTTGGCAGATATTAAAGCATTTGAACTGTGCTTATTTGATATGAATATCTTTCCGTATAATTATTTGACAGTAATAACTTTTCAAGATAAAACAAATGAACAATTATATTAAGGTGCTAAAACAAGAGGTGCTTGTTACCTTGTTCTATAAGCGTCTTAAGTATGAAATTGTTGCTGTAATTAACTTTTTTCTTCTAACAGAATAAATATCCCATGCCTTCTGTACATATTTGGCACTTGGTATCTGCAACTGACAGGAACTTTCACACCTTTTAGGTGGTTTTATGAAGAAATAATCTCAAAGTATCATTTAGAAACTCACGAGGAAGCAGGAGAGGGTGCCCAGGGAGCTCCAGACAATCTCCTTTACTTCAAATTTTCAAGCAAATCTTTACTGTTTGATGCAGTTCTGGTACTTTTCCTGTTGCCCTTCAATTTGAATTCTCATTTTTCACACTAAGGCTGGACTTTGAAGTATGAAAGCGCGATATTCACATGGATCGGAAGAATTTCAACTCATTTCCTACTCGTCTGCTGTATGGTGTGTATATGGGTTTCCCACCCCACCCCTTGTAATTTCACACAGAAGTCTCTGTGTATATTTTGCTCACAATCACTGCTCTAATTGTCAGTAACACGTCCACCAGAACATCCACCCATATATTCTTCAGGAAAGTAACATACACAATGTGTTTGCATGAGCACGCAGAATTTTTTCCTAGGTATTTCTAATCACAGAGGAACACAAAGCATTTCCTCTACTGTCATCTACCCAGACTATCAAGGTGTTAGCCACTGTGTAGCAAGATAATTCGATCAAATCTTGCATCCCCATCTTCTTGGTTGTCAAAGTCTTTTATCAGCTACTTGGGTTAAATCTGATCTAGTGCCTTTTTTTTTTTTTTAACGTCCAGCGTCACTAACATGTAACCTGTGATATCTCCACAAGCAGATGCAGCTGCGGGTAAATGAAGGCATCCCCTGTGCCACCACGCTGCGGCAGAATGGGTGGGCTCTGGGCAGGGGGCAGAAAGGGCTGCGTAACTGATGAGAGGTTGCTGCCACCGAGGCTGAGTGCATGTATTTGAGAGGTGATGAGAAAACAAACTAATGGGCACAGGTAGATCTATCTACTCCCTAGCTGTGAAGCTAATGGCCTTTGTGGAGAAGATCTGCAAGAAAAGCGAGATCCCTTCTAGTTAGGGGAGTTTCCTGATAAATTCAACATCTTTTGCTCTCCATGTTCAGCACTTTTCTCCTGCATAGTGCTTAAAATATAATGGAAATAAAGGGTGAGCGAACCATTAGTGAAAGAGACTTCAGAACTATAAGTACTTCCAGCACTTATATTCTGTGTGGTTGCTATAAAAGGAAAATATTAATACATGTGGTGGATCCAGTTTCCTTGGAGAAACAGCTTTTCTGACAGAAAAAAAAACTGGCTACAGAAATATGTGTACAGTTTATCACCTGCAGTCTATTAGAATGTTAGAATGGTTCAGCTAACTGCAGCCAGCACAGGGTCAAACCCGGCTGAAGTTACTCTCCCTAACAAATATTAAACTGAATGTGCTTATACACTTATATTTCACAGATTACTGACTTTGTCAGAGGAAGAATATTTTTGAAAAGCAAAGAAGACAGTTTGAGGCAAGCTAATGCTGGAATACCTGCATGTTCATCTAGTTGTATTTGTGGGACATATCAACCTAAATATTACTGCCTTTGGATAGAAAATATTAAAAAAAAACAAAAACACAAGACCAAAAACTTGTTTATTGAAGATGAAATGGTCTTAGGAAAAAAAACCCTGTCTGCAGCTACAGCTAGAAGTCTATAGCTTCATCTTACACCTTGTAGACTTAAATTCTTTTTTTCTTTTCTTTTTTCTTTTTTCCCCCTATTTATACACTTTGAAAGACATGGAAGTTCTGGTCACTTTCTATAACAGACAATAACCTAAAAGTGTTATAAGAACAGTGACTAGATTTACCACTGCTGACAATTATCTGTATTGCTTTAAATAATGGTGAAGTTAAATAATACTGACTTACAGCTACTTTCTATAGAAATGATTCTGATATCCACAGAAAGAAGTTAGTGCAAGTTAATTATTACTGTCTACCATATGACATAAAAGCTAACCTATTGCTAAATGTTGCAATGAGTAAAGTTACCTCAGGTAATCATGAAGTGAGGAAACTGCCTCATTATTCCTTTAGCTGGCTCAAGTATCCATCCCTTAAAAAATAAAGAAAATCAAATTGATATGATAAATAAAATAATAAAATAAAATAAAATAAAATAAAATAAAATAAAATAAAATAAAATAAAATAAAATAAAATAATCAAACAGCAAATTGCAATGCCCGGCTTGTTTTGTGAGCCTCAGGAGTGAGATGGGATTCTTTGCTGTACAAACAGATGTCTCAGTCTGCAAAGATACTATTTTTAAACCCATCCCCTACAGCAGCAGTCTGTAAAGGACAGACAATGGGTGTGAAGGTCGCTTGCAGAGGGCACCAGACCCGACCTGCCCTGCAAAACTAGGAGGAAGGGGGGGGGAGGCCGGCAGCATGGAGCAGCAGGAGGGATCCCCAACGTGCCCTTGGGAAGGTGGGACCCCTCCCAGTATTTAACAGCAGTGATGAGGCACAGAGCAGGATTTGACCAGCTGTCGTCCGCACTTGTGGACATAGAATTGTTTGGGTTGGAAAAGACCTTTAAGATCATCAAGTCCAGCCATAAATACTGCACTGCCAAGTCCACCACTAAACCATGTCCCTAAGCGCCACATCTACACGTCTTTTAAATACTTCCAGGGATGGTGACTCAACCACTTCCCTGGGCAGCCTGTTCCAATACTTGACAATCCTTTTGATGAAGAAGTTTTTCCTAATATCCAATCTAAACCTCTCCTGGTGCAACTTGAGGCCATTTCCTCTCATCCTATCCCTTGTTACTTGGAAGAAAAGACCAACCGCCACCTCGCTACAACCTCCTTTCAGGTAGTTGTAGAGCGCGATGAGGTCTCCCCTCAGCCTCCTCTTCTCCAGGCTAAACAGTCCCAGTTCCCTCAGCCGCTCCTCCTAAGACTTGTGCTCCAGGCCCTTCACCAGCTTCGTTGCCCTCCTCTGGACACGCTCCAGCACCTCAACGTCCTTCTTGTAGTGAGGGGCCCAAAGCTGAACACGGTATTCAAAGTGAGGCCTCACCAATGCCGAGTACCGAGGGACGATCCCGCTGCCCCCTCCCCTACTCCGCAGCCCCCATTCCGCCGCCCACGGGGCCGTCCCCGCTGTGCAGGTGCCCGCCCGGCCCGGCGCGACGGGGCAGTGGCAGAGCTTCCCGCTTGCACCTCGAGTAGACACGAGGTTTATGTGCGACGATTTTCTCCTTCACTTGCCCCTGCCGACGATGCTTGCTGCCTTTTTTTTTTTTTAACCAGATTCCAGAAGAAATTACAGTAATTAAAAAAAAACAAAACAAAACACTTACCATTCTGATCTCATAGTGCTTTGTCATGGGCTTAGGAAAAAAACCACACATACACACACACACACACACACACACACACACACACGTATTTATGCGTTTTCAAAACAGTTGTGCAAGGATCAAAGAGGGAAGGGGGGAGGGGGAGAATTGCCGGCGCTGTAAAGTGCATCTAGAAATCACCGCACAAGAGGAGGGCGAGCTAAGCAGCCCGGACAGAACATTCCCCCCCGCCCCTCCAGACCACGCAGGAAAAGCAAGGCAGGTGGGTGGAGAGGCATGGGTAGACGGGAGGGATCCACGCTCCCATCCGACTGTAGGAAACGCCCGCCTTAAAAAAGGAAAAGAAAAAAAAAAAAGGGCAAAACCCGCCGGCATGCAGAGTCAGCCGCACTTGCCTGCAGAGCTGGGGGAGGACATCGGGCGGCGGCCGCGCCCCGGGGATGCTGCTGGCGGAGCCCGCACCGCCGCCGGGACGCACCGTCCCCGCCGACCGCCGGCTCAGCCCGCCGTGCGGCCCGCCGGCTGTCTGGCGCTCACCTCGTCAGGTCTGAACACCCCCGGTTATTTCAAGCTCCTCTCGAGATATTCCCCCCTTCTCCTCATTCTCCCCATGCAATTGATTTGGTGCAGCCGCATCACCAGCGGCACTCCTTTCCTTGCTGCTGCCCCAGCGGGACTGGCTTCCCCCGGCCTGGGCACCTTGTGTTGCCCTCCTGGCACCCTTACTTTTGCCTAAAGCTGTTACTCTGCCTCAGCCCCTGCAGCTGGAGGTGGGGAGGTGTAACAGCATCAGTTCAATGAATCTTGTCCAAAATGTTGTCCATGAACTGCTTGTTCATGTTGGGGAGGAGGGGTTTTGTGTTGTCAAATGCCAGGTGGAGTATTGGTGGTCATCAGGGACATCCACATATAAACTGTCATGTTTGCAAAATACCCTGCTCTGACACACCCCGCCCCACCCCACAGTGTTCCTCCTTTCCTTCCCAGAGGTTGACATCACCCCTCTGCTATAATCCGTCTGATAGCCCATGGCCCATGCTGTGGAGCCCATGGCCATAGATACCTTTGGCTGGAAAACAGATCCTTTTGGCTGCCTCCCCATGTCTTCCCTGCACATTCTGAGCTCACGCTGCTGCCTCCTCTTTCACTCAGCAACTTCACTTCCTGCCCCTGGACTGTCCACTGAACACCTGAGCTCCTTTCTAATGGTCAGTTCCTGTCCTGGCACAAAGGTGCACTTCGTTCCTTTGCTTCGTGGTGTGAGTTTGGATGAGCCACTTTGGATGAATCAAATCAAAAGAAGCGGGGCATGCAAGGGATAGTGACTGTGGATGCCGGAACTGTGGAGATTTAAAACCTAGTTTGCTCTATGGTGTCCTGGGAGTTATTAGGTTCACCTCCTTGTTAGAAGTGAACATTTCCTAGCTGATAATTTCATTTCCCCAGCTGCCCAAATATTGCCTTAGACCTTCAGCATAAAGCTGCTCAGAATGGAGGTGCCTTGGCCACTCCAGAGGCCTGTGTGCAGAGAACAGACAGCTCTGTAACCCGGCTTTTATTCAACCTCTTCTTCACCTGATCCTTCACAACAGGCAGCTGTGGTGCTGGTATTGATGCTGCTGATGCTGCCCATCTGATACATGATGCTGTACCAGTCAGAGAACCTGGGTAGGAAATGTGAGGAATTTGGGAATTCATTTTTCATCCTGGGATGCTCAAAGGCACATCTCCCAACTCCCAGCATGGCTAGAAAAATTTCCAGGAGTAGGAACTACCTGCCTTTTTGTACAAGCTGTGCTAGCGTGTTGTAAGAACTTAAAGATTCAGAGGATAAAAAGATGAGAAAGAAGAGAGAGCATAACTATACCTTTATTAGTCCACATAGGATAGAAGTTGTCTCTGGTCTCTAATTTCAGGATTATTCTGGGAACTTTTTAACATGAGATTAAAACTGTTCAATGTTAATTTCTGAATTACTCTACTGAAGCATTTTTCCCTATGTGCTGTTTAGGGACCTTGTATATTCTGGATTTTGTGCTGCAAAGGCATATGGCTGCAGTGCTGCAAAGACATATCCTGCCTTTTTAAATTTTTTAAATTCTTGAAAGTCCTCTATTTGCCCTAGCTCATCTTCTCTCTGTTGTTTCCCCACATATGATAAGCACCACGAATATACTGTTATTAACATTGCTGAGATGCTTGTATTTACTGAAGAATATTAAAAGACAGTCTGTGTTATATTAGCTGCATTTCTTTATGCCTGACCTGAAGAGCAGAATACACAAAAATTTCTTAAATATTTTATTTCCAAAAAGGATATACACAGAATGCATACTTAAAAAATAGCATTATTCTCATGCATAAAAATATGTATAACAGGCTGACTGCATGACAACCATGTCTGAGAACCTGGGTTTTGGACCCCAGTTGTGCCAGAGAAACTGGGAGATGAGAGCCGAGTTTAATGTTTTCCTGGTAAGTCATTATGCTGACCTCTACAGGAACCCATATCTGTGGACAGAGAGGTGAAGGTTTGTGTTTGGAGAAAGGGTCATTCCACCCATAGCGCACATGGAAATGTTGCTCTGCTCCTGCATGAAGGCTCGTTTTGAGACCCACTGTACAATGACAAGGGATGATAGCTTGTCATTAAATGTTGGGAAGAACAAAGCCCTCAACAAAGTCCCTAAGCATTAGGCAGTTACAAAGTTGTTGTGATCAGCATTTGTGCAGGGATTGTGATGGAAGAAATTATATAAGTAAAAAGAAAATATGGAGGTTATGTTGAGCACTACTTGTCTTTTTATTTTCTTATTTAGAAAGTATATACTGGATATGTTTGCTCCAAAAAACCACCTGGACAAGAGTTCTGTATGTAACTTCTTTTCTTTAGTCCGCTCTTAGATTCTTCCATGTATTTCTATCCTGCTTTCTATGTTCAACTAGGTTTAAGTTACTGAAAACATTTTGAAAATCAGTGGATTTCCTCAATGTTGTCTGGAATTCATGGAGATCAGGATGATCACATCTTTGAAAAAAGGAATCCTTTACACGGATGAGGTTTCTGTCCCTCCAAAAATGTGATGAATGAGAAAAAAATGTAATTTATGTGGAATGTTAGAGTAGATGGTGAAGATTTCCCTTTGGTTAGTCTACAGACGTATTGAGAAACATGTCTGAGAATAAAAATTGATCAGATAATATACAACCATGTTGATTACCATGGATCACTTAGCTTTCTGGCTGAAAGCTTTTTTGTTCTTCTTACTGGAGGTTGTTCTTGCTGGTCTCCTGTTCTGGTGGATTTTATACCAGATTGCAGGTAGTTAACTTGAGTGAAGTATGGATGTAAGGTTTCAGCTCTTGGGTCATTATAATGTCTGATTATAAGACATTTCAAAGCCAAAATTCTTCTAATAAAAATGCATCTCCTGTTTGGATATCTGTCTTCACTGTTTCAGCAGATTTTATGCTCTCACAATCTGTGTTTTTAGGTCAATGTTATTTATGTAACATATGACAAACAAAGAACAATTAGTTTCTCATTAGCTGTTAGGCAAATGTCATGCCCTCGGATTTTAATCAACCAATGCAAATATCATTAGAATATAATCTATTTGCTACATTCTTCTCAGTATATCCTCAAGGATAATGGCTAATATTTTTCATTTCTGTTCATGTGTGTGAACTTATTTTTAGATCTAACTTGCTCAGTATCTATCTACTCAAGTGTTTTATTTTATTAATAGCATTGTAAAAAAAATATAAGCTTCATTGTTCAGTGTGGATTTGGGTGAAAATATGTCTTCATTCTGGACTCTGGAAAGTGAATATTAATAAATTATGAATATTTGGCCTTGGCTTTCTGCCAAGATGAGGTGGCTTAGGCTTTCTGCTCTATATATCTCTTGGCACCTGAGGTGACTTTGGTCTGTCATCCCCAATGTAGCTGAACTGCCTCCTTAAGTTATAGCCACACATGTGGTAGAAAAGAATGGGACTCTCCTAACTGAAAAGACAGGAGTTGGCTTGTTTCTTTTTGTCTTCCATTTTGGGATTTCTGCATAAGCAGTTTCAAATTTTCTCTTCTGCCCTGGGGCCTGGAGATATTTAGGTACCATCTGGAAAGCAGGGTCAGAATAAAGTATGTAAATTTTGTCTATTAATACAGTAATGTCTTCTTATTCTAAACACAGAAGTACTCAACCTTTAGCAGTAGGAGATAACATTTTGTCATCAAACAGTACTGCAGAGAGCCACAAAACCATTGCATTGTGGCATCTTTGTGTCAATAGCTAATGATGAATCAGCATTATCAGTCATTGTCATAACATACTTAGTTTAATGAATCAGATGCAACATCACTTAGTTTCCACTCCTTCCACTCCAAGCCCAGTTGCAAAAGGCAGTGAGAGATTCACTCCACTTTATGTCCTCATGATGGTTAGAGAGATGCCATCTTTCCTCTTGGTCCTCCCAGCAAAGGCCCTGTGATCGTGCCCTTGTACTCGGCNCTCTCTGTTCTGTGATGTCACAACTACTACTGTTGTGAACCTCCACTGCTTCTAAGTTAGTTATTCAAGAAAGTGTAGGGGGAAAAATATGCCAGTGACTCTTTTATAGAAGGTTGTACCTATTTTTGCTTGGGAGCACCTGGGTAGGAAGTGTGTTAACTTTCAGTTTGGTCCTTCTAGCTGCTGTTCTGTTTCAGTCCTCCACAGCCATCCTTGCAGGTTTTGCCTTCAGTTAGGAAATAAAAAGAACCCCAATAAATGTGAAAACACAGGAACCAACATGAAAATGTAGTTTAAAAATCAATAGAGTATGAACTCAAAAAGAAATTTTCACTCAGGAAATGAATGGACAGACTTGAGAGTTGTGATGAGAGACCATCTAGCTGATGGCTGATAAAATGTCTGCACATCCAAATTGTGTACAATTTGAAGGGTTGCATTATTTATCCATTGTAACAATTAACAAGAAGCATGGGAATCACACCACTACATCTGAGAAATAACTTTCCCTTTATTTCTCCCCTACTTCCACTCCCCATCCATTAGAAAAAAGACCTTATGAGAATGCTTTTCATCTTAATGAGAAATATCTGTATGTGGTTCATTCCTTTTTATCTAGCTGCATGGCAAAGAACTTTTTCTCTCTTTCAGGAACTGCTTAAGCCACTCTGGAGGCTGGTCACTGAACAGCAGTGGAAGCAGGCTCATTAAGAGGACTACGGTTAGATATGTGCATTAATGCACGTACAGTCATCAGCAGGATACTCCGTGGTTGCTGGAGGAAATTTACCCTGTTTTTCATGCTAACTTGATGTAATCTTAAAGGGAATGTGTACTTCCATTATTTTCATTTGAACAAGATAAACTTGTAAGCATTTTGATGAAAGACAGATTTTTGGAAGGCGAGTCCTTGCCTTTAGGCAAAGAAAGATTTAAAGACAGATAAGTAGACTGACACTTCTATTTTGGTAACACAGTTCAAGTGATTTGTTTCTAGTGTAAAACTATTTTTTACTTTCAAAGTGCCTTTCACTCAAACATCTTGGAATGAATTTAATTCAGTGTCTTCTTGGTCTGGTGAGATTAATGCATTTTTATCATACATTTTGTAAATGGGTAAAGCGAGTCAAAATCAATGAGAAATTCTGTTTCTATCATCACTAGAATTCCTGTAATGAAAACCTGAAAATTTGAAAGAGTTTCAGTTGATTTTGCTATATACTTGAAAAATGTGATGCAATAGGTCTTTTCAGCTGTACTGCATTTTAAGTGCAATTTCTCTTTTCCCTCCATGACAGCTCCCGTCGCTGATTCAAATAGGTATTGGACATGCTTAAAGACTTCCAGAATATGAAAAGAAAATAGAGAAAACGAAAAAAACGGAACATAGACAAAACCCGGTATCGGTACAGTTGTTAATTTAGCTAGTGAATTACGTGACAGAAGTTCCTCCCAAAGGTAAGTACGAGGCCATCTGTGCAAAATTGTGCGTATACAAACCTTTCTGTCTTTCTCATGCATGTTTGATTACTATGTGTAATAGTAATAAAATTCTACTATGTGTAGAAGTCTTTGATGTAGCATCACAAAAGATTACCACTAGAATTAAAGGCTCCTAATATTCTTCAGAAAACATTACTTTTCAATTAAATGTATTTAAAATTTTTATGATTTATTAGTCATTCAACTTAATTTGGTGATTTGATCTGACAGAGGGCTCTTTGCTGAAGTCAGGCTTTTGAACACAGTCTACACTGACTGACCAGGCTTTTGAGAAGGGGGATACTAAGAAGGATGTAAACAGATTGTATGGGCACACGTAGTTAATTTGCTGTGCAGGATGTTTTCATGTTAGAATAAGCATCCATCCAGACAGGCATCCAGTGCATGTAATACGCTTCTGTTCATATACCACAGGAAAATCTGTCTCGATATCTCTTCATCTTTAATTTCACTGTATCTTGATATAAGATGGTTGGTGGCAGGAAGAGCTCCTGTAAACCCACGGCCTAACAAGCTGTTGGTGAAATCCTGGCTGACTGTCATGAGGCAAAGATTTCTCTTTGCATTTCAGACCACAGTAAACTTGGTTTGTGAGCGCAAGTGAATTCCTGCATGAAACACAGCAGACAACAGGTGGTGCTGAGTTTTACAAGCGTCCTGTATGCAGCAGGACTTTACAGCCAAGCAATAATGTTGTGAGTAATCTGGTGAATGGTTACAAATGTGAAGGATCAATAACAAGAGCTATTAATTTCCATTCTCACCTCAGACCCCAAGTCTGTGATTATATTTGATTCAAAAATCATATTTACAGGTAAAACAGAAAGGAAGGAAAATCAATCTTTTCTCTATAGGGTGCAAGAATCACTTCCTAAGCCTGAATGCTTAACAAAACTCAGAAAGCACTCTTCACAGCAGGTTAGAAAAGTAGCTTAATTTGGAAGACAATGAGCTTGCCATGCATACATAGGAGGTCCCATTCACTAACTTCTTGTCGTTTTGTGTTAACATAAATAAATACTGAACTGTTCCCTCTAGACCAAATTTTTCTTTTACACCTCAGATCAATGGCCTAATGACATTTCAGCACACTGGCTGCGTAGTTTGGAATTCCTAAAATAAGGAATTTTTCTCTATCCAGGATTCCTTTTTTTTCCTTCTTCTTTCTTATAACTAACAGTTTTTTTTTTAATAATTAATGGATACTCGGAATGATTTAGGTTGGGGAAGTGTAATGGAGTTGGTAACATACAAATTCAAAACACAATTATATTTCCATTAAAAAGCCACAGACCTTTTGTGAAACTTTAGTATGAGCACCTAACTTTGTAATGGGCACTAAAATGTAGTATTCGCTAGCACTCTCCTTGGATTTGGATTCTTTTTTTTTCATCTGCTACTGGTTTCTAATAATCACATTCCCCAAGCTGTTCCCATCCTTGTAAGGTCCACAGGTATCTGACTGAAAGCAGCATTTACTCAGAGGTGGCCAGCGTATCCGTGAGTCAGTTGCCCAAGGCAAAAAATAAGAATGCAGAAATAGGGTACAACTTAATTATATTGTGGTCATTGCATCATATATGGATCGTTGCATGAAATCACTACTATCCTGTGAATTTCCTCCTCCCATACACACGTTGGATAGAGAATCCCTCATTATCTTTGTATAAATCTAGGTGAGATTCATGAAAAACAACCACTGTGGGTGTTACTGTGCAAGTGACTTGTGAAGACAGGGACACAACTGCTGCTGTTTGAATTGCCACCAGTTCTAACCACGTCTCCCACTTCAGACATACGAAAGGTCTTCAAAATGAAAGAGATATGCAAAAACCTTAATCAGGGAAAATATTTCTGTGCATATTTTTTAAGACATACGGAACAAAAAATGTGTCCAAGTTTCCCTAAACTAAGATAAGAAGCAACTGATAACCTTCATACACACTTAGTAAAAACAAAGCAAAAGACAACCACCTTTCTTTAGCTAGCAATTATTTGGGTTTACATGTTTATTTAGTACACCATAAGGTTGACTTGCGTGTGGGTGGCACAATTAAGTTATCACATTCAGGATAAATAATGTGTTGAAAACATTCTGGTTATTCAAAACATTCCACCAATCATGGCAGTGACAAATGAATTAGTGTTGAAATGGGAAAAATATATCATTATAACAGGATTTGAATATTGAATATTGTTCCAGGAATAATGAGAAGTAAAAGGAAAGAAGAGGTAAAAACCAGTAACTATCAAACAATAGCTAATTTCAGTGGTACAAGTCATATACTTTTGCTGAAAAATGATACATTTGTGACTTTTCCAATGTGGGCTTTTATAGGCAATTTGCAACTCTCTCTTCCTAATACATTTTATTTGATCAGTTTCTTCACTGGAGGAATTCTACCTAACTTATGAATGTTTATGGCTCTCAATAAGAATAATATTACATGGTATATACAAGATTTTACAATTTTGTAAACATTCTGGCAGTTGTGCATAGAAGTAATACCTGTTCTCTCTGATGGATAAAATTATTTTATAATTTACCATTGCAACTCCCAACCATTTGAGAAAATGTAAGAGGTTCCACTTTCTAACTTCAGTTAAAATCAAATGAAGCTATTTGCTGGTGGTTTTGAGATCCCAGTAGTGATGGCGTGAGCCTCCACGTGTCTAAGGACTATAAACATGTGTGTGCAAAACAGAAGACTAAGAAATTTGTTTCTTTAAGGACATGCTCCAAGCAAGTATTTTGCAAAAGCTGGATAATGTAACAGAGACTTTTTAAAAATGTGTAGGCAGGAACTTAATTGATAAAAAAGGTGGACTCAAACGCAATAAAGGCTATTTTTCAGGACTGAGAAGGTGTTATTTCTTTGTTCCCTTTTTTTTTTTTAACATCCTTTTTAAGTGCCCATTGGGTTTGCTGCAGTCAATACTTAAGATTAGAATTTGGTTTTGACATAAATGATATACAAATAATACTGGGATAATTTTATTACCTTCTCTACTGACCATGATTCTGCTGTCTCCAAGACAAGAGACATCACTACCATTTCACCTTGTTGGGAAGTATGTACAGCAGAGTGAATTCCATTTCTGCTGAGTAAGCCGAATCCCTCCTTCTCACCTGTTTTGCCAAGGGGATATAGAAAGGATCATGCTAAGGTTTAGCTAGTGACACCATCCCTGGCTTGTATCTGTTGCTGCAGAACTCAGTCTAAATGGTGTTCAATTCTTGAGAGTCTGAATACCTGAATATTTCTTCAGTCAGATTCAGTTAGAACATAAAGGATGGTAAAATTGCATTTTGGCAGGAAAGCTGAGAATATGATTTAAAGAGATGGTCTCAGCTAAAAGAAAAAAGGAAAACAGGAAAAAAAGCCCCCAACAATGTTTCAGAAGGAAGCACAATTAAATGTTGTCCCACAGTGGTAGAACATCTTAATGGCTTTAGCATACATTAACTATCAGAGGTACTACCAGTCAATGTTTTCATGATCTTCTACTTCACCTGAATATATGCTCTGCTTTCCCAGATCGATTCATGTGATTAATTGTGTATGTAATGATATAATGTCACATTGGCAAGATGGCATTTGATATATTCTTTCACTACATATTTGGAATGTAGATAATAAAAAAAAAATCCTAAATTTTTTACAAGTTTGAAATAAACAGCCACCCACAATATCAGAAATTATTTCAGAATTTAACATCAAAAAGAGTGGAAGGATGCAGGTTGAATTTTAGAATTGTTGTATTCTCCTCTTAATTCTCCAGTTCTGCTAAGAAATCCTATAATGAAACAGAACAGGACCAAATGCATGAGTTCTGTGTGAGCAAGTAGCACATTACAAAATTACTTTTGCTGTTCAGTGCGGAATACTCAGGCATAGGACAAGTTGTGTAATGGGTCACTTCCTAAGAGTTTTTTCCTCTGTTTCTCAGCAGAGTCCCAGTTCTTGTGCATGTCTAAAGTATACTGCAGAGAATATCTGTTCACACAGAGTTCAGTTTGAGGGGGTGGTTTTGAGGGTGCCATTCAAGATTTATCTTTCTTTTATTACTGTGAAGAGGTTCTTGATAGTTGCGCTTAAGACGGTTTCCTGCATCCTACACAGATTCCTGCTTATTTATGATCTCTTTGCAATATGCATGCATTTTATAAATGATAATCAAATGAATTTATGTCAGAGCATCCTGGTCAGGAGAAAAAACAAAGGTGTTTTTTTTTCTGTGCTACACCATGAAATCTCTCACTAAATATTTATTTCTCTTCTGTTGTCTTTAACACTCCATCTCTTCAGCTGATGCTTTTTATTCTTTCTCCTGCACTGGAATAGATGTTGAAACAGTACAATGGTCCTAATCAATCTACTTCTCAATAAAGTTATGCTGGATTACAAAAAAACCTGAATCAATCCCATTTAAATCACTTTATGTTACTTTATGTGTTCCGAAGATAAAATATTACTATTCAGTTTAAGAAATGATGGTTTCCTTCTTCAGATTTGAGCAAGCACACCGTGGACTATTGTTACCTTTCAATTTTTATAGCAGTATTTATTTGCCTGGGGCAACAAAGCTTAACTCAACCTTTTACAAAGGCCCCAAAGTAAATTTAGATTTTATCCCTGTGGCTGTGCAAAATCTGTCAGTGCAGAGATGTGATTACAGCACAGTGGTTCACTTTATCTTCTGCCATTCAACACTGCAGAATGGGTGGTGCACACATTGTGAGGAATGAATCAGCTGCTGCTTTTGCTGACTCGGTTGAAGATAGCAATTCCCAGGAAAATTCTTCTGTGAGGTTTTGGTCATAATTTGCCAAAGGCTGGGTGACCTTGTTTCAGCTGGGATGGCGTTGATTNGCTTAAGGGCATAGAGGGTTAAAGAGCAGTGTGGATATCCTCTGATTTAGCCCTCTGTGTTGATTGTACACTTTAGTAATTTTTGACTGCTCTTAAATGAAATACCTTAATCTACTGAAGCCATTCAGAGCTCCTCCTGTAATGAACAGATCTGAACAGCTCAAAAAGACTTAAATAAGGGCTATATCTGTGTTTACAAATAACTTAATCAAGAAGAGTCATGCCTTCTGTTTCTCCACTCTTAATATTGTGTTAATATTAACTGTAGCGACCAAAGTGGAAGTATCTTTGAAAGCTTTTGGGCTTTTGGAGAACATCCTAAGGTGCACATAAAAAATGAAAAGTTTTTAGTATCTCTAAAAGATAAAGGTCTTGATGTCCCTGTGGAAGAAGGAGGCCTCTGAACAGTTACAGAGATATGGACTCTATGTTTCTTAGTCTTTCATTATGCTCTGCATTCCTTTTGTTTTTAAAAAAAAGTTTTCATGGGATTCATGCCATGTTCTATCAGAATAGTCAGATAGTTAGCAAACCGCAGCGTCTGCAAGTTGGCAGATGCCAACCTGTTTGCACCACTTTTATTCTACCCACTGTTTTTATTTTGGCTCGTACATTGTTGCTACCATCCAAAGTGGTGGTGGTAATTCAAAACAGCTACTAAAAAGCATATTTATTTAAATGTGTCTGAATTTACATTGTGCCATAGTTGGAGTTGGCGAGCAACCTCTCTGTCAATTCAAAACTCCACGCTTATTTGAAAATTATTGTAGAAATGTTCCCATTAGAGACAGAAGATTTTTTTATACCACTTTCTACATAAGATTCAGTGTCACCCTTATCTTAGTTACAGTCTCATGAATTTGTACAACTTTAAGTATACCAATAGGTTATATTTTTAAATAAATATAAATTCAATCTTATTTAATGTGAAAATAGTTAACCTAGGAAACAATAAGGATTAAAATTAAAACTATAACCTCAGCATATATTATACTAGTAAAATTATTGTTGTAATATCCCTGTTTCAAATTCATATAAAAAGTCAGACATTACATCCTAGAAGCAGAATACAAGTTAAGTGTGGATAATAAAACATACCTGCAATCTTCCTTAACACAGCTGAATAGATGCCAAAAAAACTTTGCTGATTATAGGAGATGTCTTCTACTTATCATTTCATTATGGAAGATAGCAATATAATTGTGTGGAAATCCCTCCAACATTATTTATTAAGTCCTACTTCTTTCTCAGAGAGTCACAAAGATGCACTTTTTCACAAATGAAGTATTGCAGTGCACCAGAGAGACATACTATTTTGTTCACTTTGAAACTGTAAAATACCTAATACGTTAGGCCCATATTTTTCATCTGTCCTTTAGTGATTGTCCTCTCTTTTATGTTTATTTCTCAGGCTTGAAGCTTGTAGGTCATTACTTTTCTGACACACTGAATGCCTGCAGACTCTGTAGGTCTGTATGATCTTTGAAAGCCAGACTCTAAACCCACTTAGGCAGGGGTTGCTTCTAAAAATTTGCTCCTACATGACTTTCCAGACCTAACCTTTTATTCATGCCACTGATACAAACTCTGTACTTTTGCATCTGAGCTTGCATCTCAGAAATGTTCAGAATTGCCATGCCTCTGTCACCCCCCAAAATGGAAATTTAAACACCAACCTCCTGCAGAAGTGAGCTTGTAGTAACTCTTTCCAGGCCACTTCCCTGATGCTATTATATTTATCCTAAAGCTGTAAAAGAAGAGTCTGTGTATTTACAGAGCCAGTTAGTACTTTGAAATACTTATGCTGCTATGACATGTACTACACACAAGGTGATGTCTGATGTGCTGTTAAAACAAGTTATTAAAAGGGAGACTTCAAAGCTGAGCCTCGAGTAACCAAAGTTTGTAGAGCCACTGAAGTAATAGTGAATGTCACTTGAAATTGCTGAAGTAGTATGGTACAGTGAAGAGGACGCAGCTCCATTATGTGTTCCCATCTTGAAAAGGTGATCTGCTTTACCACTTATCTTGTGTTTACATTCATAGTTGAAGCTGGAGCACTGGTCAGCTGGATATGTTAACCATAGAGGAACACATGATGCCTGCTCTGAGAAGTCTGCAGACCTTTTGAAACCAAGACATAGTGCATCAAACTGTACATTGCAGGGACACAAAAAGGATGTGGGGAAGATAATAAAATTGGGAGTTGATAGGGTGTAACAGGGTGATAGATGTAAAATTCATGGAAGTGAATCACCATTGCTTTCCTCAGGGGCTGGGATATGAACTACTGTGCCCAATTTTTAGATACTAGAATCAAGTGAGCATTTTTACTGTTTAAAAATATTTTTATCCAAGTATAGCCCTTCAAGCTGTTGCCATTCCTCATGCCTTCCCACACTGAGGAAAAAAGAAGACCTTTGTCTTTGTTATTATTTTAATACTTAATTTTTGTACATGGATATCCACTTGCTCACATCATTAGGTTGAGACCATCGGGATCACAGCTCTGTGACCAGCAAACCCCGGGGGCACTCAGCCCCACCCTTCTCTTCAAAAAACATCTGTAAATGGAAATGGACCAGCATTCTCAAAGGTCCCTAGTACCAGTGGCTACCCTGCACCAGTGGCTGCTCTACCCCATCACTTTCACCTCTTCTTACCTCCAGCCCTTCCTCGCTGTCAGCCTCTGCTTCAGGATCCAGCTTTCCAACGCATTGGAAGTTATCTGGTTTACTCCAGCTGAGGGTCAAGCCCTCAGCATTTTCTGCATAAAAGTAATTGCTTATCACTTGAAAAAGGACTCCATTTCTATGGTGGTTGCTGTTTAGGACTCTGGCTTAGCAAATCTTAGAACTTTGCTCTTCTGTTCACACAGGTTGCCAAAGTAGTCTGTTCATTTGCTTTTCTACAGCTACGTGTTTCTGTGGGTATTGTTAAACAAATGTAAACCAAAGGACTTCAATCTTATTTCAGTCTAGTCTTTCCGATTTAGAAAAAAAAAATCTGTGAAAACTCTTGCTGCAGGAAAAAGAGGGCAAGCTTTCAAAAGTGTGTAAGGAATATTTAGCAACACCATTCTGTAAATGGGGGAAGTGGTCTCTCAACTGTTACCTAAGAGCTAAAGGCCAACACTTTGTTATTGCTATTTTTAATGATAATCAAAGTCAGCAACAGTTTCTGATGAGAGGATGAAATATTTAAATGTCAATTATTTGTCCCCAAACATATCACATCTGCCTGGGTGATAATTATAGATACTGGAGAGATGGCTGCTGTATGAATATGATAGAATTAAAAAAAAGGCACCTTTCATTCAGTCAGTTGCTTCCTGGTACAAAATTTTCCTATTCTGGTGGCTAAGACCCTCAGCATGAGGTTTGGCAGATTCTGTCTGCAAAACTGTTGAACAGTACCATGACAGTACCATGAATATTGACTTGTCCTTGGCCAGGTCAGAACAGAGTGGAATCCAGAATTCAGGACTTTCGCACTCTGGAGTTTTGGGTTTTTTAGACCAGTAAGGCCTTATCACTGTAGAGCAATGTCCTGGTTCCGGCTGGGACAGGGTTAACTTTCCTCCCCATAGCTTGAGGATGTGCTGTGCTGTGTTTCAGTTTGGTATGAAAGGAGCGTTAATGGCCCATTGAGCTTTGGCTGTTGCTGGGCAGCGAGCAGGGCCGGGCTGGTGGGCCCAGCTGGCCAATGGGGTGTTCTATACCATGTGACATCATGCTCAGTATAAAAATCAGGCGGGGGGTGGGGGTGGNACTTCCCATTTTTCTCGACTCTCTGACTGCTGCCCGTCTCCTACGTAGTTTGCTGCAGTGTCATACCCCTGTGATTTCCAACAGAATTTGTTAAATTGGTATGATCTCAGTAAACTTTTTTATTTGTGCAGATTGGTAAATAACTGAAAAGAAGTACTTACAACTGTTCTTTGTTACTGTGAGTGATGGGTTTGTAGAAACAGAAAGACAGATTCTGCAGGATTCATTTACTCTCCACTTATTAAATACACCGGAGTCCAGGCTTTATTGAACAAACATAATAATACCCTAATATCAAAGTGTCCAGAAGCAAAATAGCATAATTTCTAAATTGTTTTGTTCAGTGACCATAGAATCATAGAATCATAGAATCATTAAGGTTGGAAAAGACCTCTAAGGTCATCGAGTCCAACCATCAACCCAACACCCCCATGCCCAGCAAACCATGNGGGGTTGTTGTGGCCCAAGTGCAGGACCCGGCACTTGGCCTTGTTGAACCTCATGCAGTTGGCCTCGGCCCAACGATCCAGCCTGTCCAGGTCCCTCTGCAGAGCCTTCCTGCCCTCCAGCAGATCAACACTCCCGCCCAGCTTGGTGTCGTCTGCAAACTTACTGAGGGAGCACTCGATCCCCTCCTCCAGATCATTGATAAAGATATTGAACAACACTGGCCCCAAAACTGAGCCCTGGGGAACACCACTCGTGACCGGCGCCAACTGGATTTAGGTTCATGTCTGATTCCTAGGAGTGGCTTCACTACTTTATTTTATGGGTAGTCCATGTCTCATTTCTTTTGTGTATATGTTTGAAAAAAAAAAAAAATCTTCTCTGGAGTTTCTCCTGACGCTTAATTTACACAGAGATAGGAGTCTGGATGACAGCTTCTGATGAGCAGTCAGTGGGGTTGGTGGAGGTAGGGATGGGATTTTATACGCAGAGTTCTTCCTTCTTTCTGATAGCCTGCAAAAAACCTGAGTGCCTAATGACGATCCCCAAGCAACACCTGATACTTACGTCAGAGAAGCACATGACGGGAATGTGCATCGATGGAATAAGGGAGATAAACTTTGTTTTCTTCTTTCAGTTCGGTAAATTTCTTACTAGTTTTACATAGAAAATGAGCCCTGATGAGGAATTTTCTTATACTTAGGTATCAGAGACCTGGGCTGAGAAGCAGAGCAATTGCACATTCCTTACAACAGCCAATATCAAGTATTTCAAAAGAACTCGGAAAAATCACCTGCAGACAGCTTTGAAGCAAAGATTCAAACTGTTTTCTCCAGGAATGTTTCATCATTATCTGCCAGGAGCTTGACATAGGACAACTGCATTGTACATGAAAACTTTGCTTTAGAGGACCCATTCTACTCTGTGTACTTTACACAGCTGCTGGTTACTGCTTGTAGACTTTTATGTATCATGGTAGTCTACAAATGGCAGAAAGTCACATGAAATTCAAATTAAGAACAATATATCTATAAACTTTTCATTACAGTTTAGTCAGTTTCTTTCCATAAAGAAAGAAACACCCTTGCAACTGTAGGTTACATGAGTTATAAATAACATCTATGATTACATTTTATTCAACCTACTCTTAATGATACTAATTAAAAGTAGATTACAGGTACTCAATTTGAAGTAAGATTATCAGTTATTTATTCAGGCACTTTGAACTTCATATGCCATCTATATACAATAAGGTATTTCATTGCTCCTATATTTAATCTTTTGCGTTTATCTGATTCTCATTGTGTGAAGTAGACATTTGGCTCAATTTACTTTTGGTTGTATTAAAAAGACAAGCAAAAAATTTTGGAACTCTAAGAAGACCTAGATAAAAATAAAACACCTGCATCATTTTAGTTTGTATGGGATGGCAAGAAGTTTAAATGAATAACCCACATAGTTTTATGTTTAATTTTCAGATTTTTCTGTGTTAGAGTTATGGGTACACATTCGTGATCCTGGAAGTAGATATGCACTGTGCTGTTAAAGCATGGGATTCAGTATTAGAGAATCTTTATCTAATTTGTCTTGGTTATCTTGAAGGGAAAATACAATTATCAAGGAGTAAAATGGTCTTAGGCTAGATTCTATAATAATCCAGAAATTTTTGTAGGTGACCACTGCAAAAACAATGTTTTTAAGTTCTGAAGGTGAAAATAAGTGCAGAAGCCAACCCTTTGAAGCAACTGTTGTTTCTGAAATGGCACCTAAGACAGACAGAACAATGAAACTGGCTTTTACTCTTTCAGCTAAAGAGACTGGTATGCCCAGGCCAAGCATGAGGAGAATTAGCGCAGCTCTGTGCAGGGAAGCTCGCATTATGCCTCACTGCCTTATCTGCAGATAAAAAAGCAATCGGTTTGGTTGCTAAGGGTAGCAGTCCCATGCCTTCCATACAATCAAAAAGTAAACCATCACAATAAATAAAAGGAAGTGGGTTGAAGGGCTGAAATAAATGTTTCATCCAGTCATACTATTTATGAAAGCTGACAATTTGTAATGGGTGTTGGCAACAGAAAGGTGCAATTACTTCTCTCCTGCTGCTGGGCTGTGGCGCTGCTCTGCCTGCAGGGAGCCTGGGAGCAGTAAGGCTGGGGCAGCTGGGGGTTCCTGTCCTATCCACGCTCTGCTGGCTGTTGCCGACAGGTACAAAGCAGCAGACAGAAGATTGGGTGCCACATAACACGTACTACAGGATAAATGGGATTCTCGTGTTTACATACACAACTCCTGCAGCACTGCCTGCGAGACTCACAGAGGAGGCAGGGGAGGGGGAGAGAAGGCACCTACAAAATACCATTCATACTTAAGATGATAATTGCACCACTGGAAGCATCTTTACCATTGCTATAGTACTTGAGGGCTGTAGTTTTAATTTCCAGTGTAAGTTACACAGTATTGTCATATCACAGGGACTAGAGTCTCAGAAGCTTTAACTATTTTTTTTAAACAACATGGTTTTATTGGCTTATTTCAAAATCACAGAAAGAGAAAGCTTGCAAATCTTTTAATAAGGCAATTACATGCAGACAAAGATTAGATCTCATGGCACAATAGATTTTTGCTATATTATTCAGTATCTTTTTGATATTCCACTGTCACTAGACAAAAGCTCTGAATAGTAATGTGACAAATCTATTCAGGAGACAACAATACAAGATGCCTTAATTGTGCTCACTTGTATGCCACACAAACCTGCACTTAATTTTCCTGCCTGTTTTGAAAATGTGGAAAGAAAATACTATTTAGATTCAACAGTGTTTTTAGTACTTTATCTGTGAAATCTGCATTTTGTATTTGTAAAATGAAAATGTTGAGATAGTCAATCACTTAATTTTTCCATACAGTGAAAATCTTACAATGTCCTGATTCAAAATGTCAATCTTAATATAGAAATGAATTTCTTCTTATTAAAAAAGGCAAAAGAATGAGCAAAATACAGACTGCAAAAGGGAGGCTGTGCTATTTTCAATATGTGGAGCCTGTAACCTCATGGTTTTTTTCCCAATGTCTGCCTGAGAGATAAATCAAGACAGACATGGGAGTGTATTTTCTTGCCATAGTTTATTTTGTAAAAGTGGCATTATGTAAGTAATAACATTTTTACATTTTTCCTTGCTACAACGATGTGCATAGAAGAGCTAATTATCATTATTCCCAGATTTTAGAGGGAGGCTGAGGTAGAAGTGTGATGGTTTGCAGGAGGCCACACTGTATATTGACAGCAGATCAAAGATTAAAACCGGTGCTGCCTAGATTCCAGTGTACAACCCTATGGACATGGGAAGAGGTCACAGGATGTTCCAAACAGAGATGGAAAACTCCTGCCATAAGTTAACATCACAAAGACAAAATTGTAATGTCAGCTACCCTTGACAAAGGATGTTTGCAGCCTTTGTTCTAGCTGAACCCTTGTGCTGGTTTTGGCCAGGATAGNTTGACTCTCTCTCCATCCCACCAGGGAGGGGTGAGCGAGTGGCTGTGTGTGGGGCTGAGTTGCTGGCTGGGGTTAAACCATGACACCCCTGATTAGAGAGGGTCAAGTAACAGTATAGTCCATGCTAAAAGAGAGGCATGTATAAAAGCCAGCCTAAATCACACCTGACAGAGGCGGCAGTTTGCACAGCAGGGCACAAAGCAGAGGCCAGCAAACCTGCTCTGTCCCACATACCCATCCCTAACTATGATCGTCACATGCTCCAGGGCAAGGTCCACAACAGCCTTTGGAGTAGCTGTTACTTCACTACTGGACCCCTGGACCCAGAAAGAGCTTCAGAAGAAGGATGCAGCTCTGCAACTCAGGCTGCTGCAAGTGCCTGGGACCTCTCACTGAGGCTGGGATCTGCAGGAGGTGTGCAGCTGCTGACGGGCTGTGAAAGAACTGTGGGAGGAGGTCAGCAGACTGCACAGACTGCACACCATCAGAAGGATGAGGAAGAGGTTGACTGGGTCTCTTCCAGGTGCCTGCAGCTTCAGGAGCCTAAATCTCCAGCTGTAGTGGAAGGGCAGGAAGAGTCTCTGCCTATGAAGTTGGAAAGTAGAAACTCCAACCATGATGAAAGTTGAAAGCTGGTAACTTCTCACATCAGGAGGAAGGCTCCTGCTTCACCTGAAGACTTGGAGTTACAGAAAGATTCACTACCCTTGAAACTGATGAGGAGCTGGAAGTGTCATCCAATGGAGCAACTCCAGTGGCTGAGCCTGAGCTGCTCAGGAGCACCAAAAGGAAGCTGTACGTGATAGTGGCAGGAGACTCCTTGCCGCAGGGGACACAGGTCCCCATCTGCCAACGTGACTTGCCATCTAGGAAGATTTGCTGCTTGCTATGGGCTTGCTTTTGAGACATTGTGAAGAGGCTACTGGGGATGATGCAGCTTTCAGACTACCACCCTCTTCTGCTTTTCCACCAATGATGCTGCCAGGGGTAACCTGGGAAGTGTCAAGTGTGACTACAGGGCTCTAGGGGCGGTGGTCAAGGGCATGGTGGACTGGGTGGTGACTCCTTGATCTGCTGGTGAGGGGCAAGGGCCTGAGGAGGACTGGGTAGATCTTGTGGGTCAACATTTAGTTATGCACCTGGTGTTTGCAGCAGGGTTTTGGCTTCTATGACCATGATCTTTGAGAATCAACAGCTGCTTGGAAGAGACAGGATCCACCTGAATAAGTGGAGCAAAAGTACCTCTTCCAACAGACTGGATAACCTGGTAAGGAGAGCTTTACACTGGGAATGATGGAGGAAAGAGAGATTCTTCAACAAACAAGTAAGGATGAGGAAGATAAGACACAGTCATGGGAAAAGAAGAGACATAGCAATCAACAAAAGAGGGCTGAACTGGAATCCTTTTAAGCACAGACAAGTAAATAGGGAAGTCCCAAGGGATAGCCTCATGTGGAAAACGCTTATGCTTTTTCTGGGGAAGCAGCATGGTTGGGTCCTTTACTAATGTGCCTTTACTACTCCATGCAGCATAGAATCATAGAATCATAGAATCATTAAGGTTGGAAAAGACCTCTAAGGTCATCGAGTCCAACCGTCAACCCAACACCACCATGCCCACTAAAACATGTCCCTAAGCGCCTCATCTACACGTCTTTTAAATACTTCCAAGGATGGTGACTCCACCACTTCCCTGGGCAGCCTGTTCCAAGGCCTGACCACTCTTGCAGTAAAGAAATTTCTCCTAATGTCCAATCTAAACCTCCCTTGG
>VZTQ01011349.1:45984-111334 GCA_013400755.1 Pelecanoides urinatrix
TACCCTGAGGATACCTGCTCTGACTATTAAAGACTGAGGCAAAGAAGGCGTTAAGTACCTCAGCCTTATCCTCATCCTCGGTGGCAACGTGTCCCCCCCGCATCCAATAAAGGATGGACATTCTCCTTGGCTCTCCTTTTGTCATTAATATACTTGTAAAAGCATTTTTTGTTTTCTCTCACAACGGTGGCCAGGTTGCGTTCTAGCTGGGCTTTTGCCTTTCTAATTTCCTCTCTGCATGACCTAACGAGATCCCTGTACTCTTCTTGAGTTGCCTGTCCCTTCTTCCAAAGGTGATAAACTCTCCTTTTCTTCCTGAGTCCCAGCAAGAGTTCTCTGTTCAGCCAGGCTGGTCGTCTTCCCCGCCCATTCTTCTTTTGGCACATGGGGACAGCCCGCTCCTGCACCTTTAAGATCTCCTTCTTGAAGAACGTCCAGCCTTCCTGGATCCCTTTGCCCTTCAGGACTGTCTCCCAAGGGACCCTCTTGACCAGTGTCCTGAGCTGGCCAAAGTCCGCCCTCCGGAAGTCCATGGTAGCAGTTTTGCTGGCCCTCCTCTTTACTTCATCAAGTATTGAGAATTCTATCATTTCAAGGTCGCTAAGCCCAAGCCGGCCTCCGACCGCCACATCTCCCATAGGGAAAAGGCAGAAGGAATTAGAAGTCTGCATGCAGCTGCAGGGCCATAAATACACTGGGATAATGGCGGTGCGGTGGGATAGCTTGCACAACTGGAGGACTACCATACATGGATACGCGTGCTGTAGGAAGGACAGACTGGGACTGTGAAGAGGGGCAGTTGCCCTTTATGTGTGAGGGAACAGCAGGGATGTGTGGACCTCTGCCTTAGGATGGGTGATAGAACTAGCTAAGACCTTGTGCATGAGGGTTAGTGGGCAGATCAACATGAGTGATGTCATGGGTATCTGCTGCAGACCATCTGATCAAGAAGAAAATGGATGAGACCTTCTTCAGACTCATCCTGGAAGAGCCTCATTTTTGCTGGCTTTGGTTCTCCTGGGGGACCATGCCGGTGTCTGCTGGAGTGACAACACAGCTGGGCACAAGCAATCCAGGAGATTTCTGGAGTACATTGACAGCAACTTCCTGACACAAGTCATCAGGGATTTTCAACAAGGAGAGATGCTCTGCTGGACCTCATGCTTACAAGCAATGAAGACCTGTTTGGACATGTGAAGGCTGGGGCAACCATGCAACCTGCAGCAACCATGGGATGGTGAAGTTCAAGGTCCTTGAGAGGAGGGAACAGGGCAAAAAGAATGACCAGAACCATGGGCTTCAAGAGATCAGACTTTGGCCTGCTCACGGATCAGCTTGGAAGAATATTTTGGCATACAGTCTTGGAGAGAAGAGGGAGAGCTCGTTGGTATTCAAGGATCACCTTCTCCCAGATCAAGAAATGTCCATCCTGACAAGCAGGAAGTCAAGCACAGGCAGCAGGAGGCTTGCATGTACGAGCAAGAGCTCAGTGTACAGGAGATGAAAGCAGGGGCAGGTGACCAGAAGGAATATAAAGATGGTGTCCAGTCATGCATGGATGGGGTTAAGAAAGCCAAGGCCAACCTGGAGTTGAAACTGGTGAGGGCAACAAGAGAGGTTTCTACAAGTACATAAACAGGAAAAAGAAGACTATGGAAAATGTGGGCTCACTGCTGAATGGGGCAGGGATTATGGTGACAATGGATATAGAAAAGGCTGAAGAACTCAACTCATTCTTCACCTTAGTCTTTTCTGGTAAGACCGGCCGTGGTGAAGCCCGGGTCCGTGAGAGGAGAGCGCAGTGCCTTCCAGTCTCAGCCCTTCTCTGATTCTGTGCAGTGCTGTTCTGCTGCCCTTGTTACAAGCGGGAAGTGTCACTAAGTGTCACACTTCTATTAACTATTGTCTCTCTTATATTTTGCTGTAGAATTTGTAACTATGAAAAACTGTGTCTTGAGTCAGGGTAAATATTTCTTTGGGAAGGACCACTGAACAGTTTTTGTTGCTGCATTTTGTAAGCTGTGTTTCAGAGAAACTGTCTAATAGTCCAGTTATATTTAGTGTAGCATTTTTAACAATTTCATGGTTTTGTCACCCATGTGAAAGTTTAGATAATTTACACTTACTCATGAGACATACTCTGAAACTTTTCTAATATTTTAAATCTTAATATGTATTATGATTTTAGAATTATTTGGTGAATGTAAAGCTTCTATTTTTGCATTGGATGCACAGGTTAGAAATATGCTGCAAAATCTGTTAGTAAAGAGTACTTTTCAAATCCAACTAATTCATTGTTAAAGACATGCTGTTGATATTGGAATAACAAATATAGGGAGTACACTGAATTGACTGTGTGATCTTAAGCCATATAAACATAATCTTTTAAATATCCTGAAATGTAACACTTCCAGTGAACCATAATAAATCATTAGTAGTGATAGCTATTTGCACCATTTTACCTGATGAATAAAATATTATAAAATATACATACACTGCTGTATATATGGTATATATGTATACCATATGTATATAGATATGTATAATTTTTATATAATTAATTAGGCAAATATAGCTAGACCGATACCTAAAATGACTAATTTCTCTAGAGGTTTCAGTTCCATTGTAAAATTGGGGATTGTGTAATCTAAGGGATTGTGTTATGCAGTGCTGATCATACTAGTAATCCAATGGGTAATGTAAGAATAAAAGATAACACATGATAGCACATAATTCTAATAATTGTTTTTAACTTCTTAAGCTAAACAGTTTGCATCTAGATTTTACCAGGCAGCATACTGCTCAGAACAACTACATTAGAACTATTAATATATTCCTATGAATTTTGTGTGCTACAACTTCAATTATACTTTTTTTTTTGTTACTAGTCAGAAATATGACA
The DNA here is from genome assembly GCA_013400755.1 of Pelecanoides urinatrix. Lineage (NCBI taxonomy): Eukaryota > Metazoa > Chordata > Aves > Procellariiformes > Procellariidae > Pelecanoides > Pelecanoides urinatrix. The sequence goes on from VZTQ01011349.1 coordinate 48,887, forward strand.
TTTTAATCATAACATAAACAACAATATAACACTATAATAGTATAATAATAATACAATAGAAATGACATAAATAATAATGTAACTAATAATTTAAGACAAAAGTAATTTTGTAGTTTTTGTTTCACTGAATTCAGGTGTACCTGCACACTACCCCTGTGTGCTAATGCTGATTACCTTCCACTGCAGTTCAAGCTACCATGGTACAATGTTTGACAGCCCTTCTACATTGCTTTCTAGAAATATATGATAGGGCTTAATGCAAGGTAGCTTTAGGTCTACAGTCCTCTGAGATTCTGTACTGTTCTTTCTCCTGTGGAGACAAGTGTCCATGTCAACATATTCTGGTGCTTACTGAAGCTGAGGGGAGTTTTAACCTTCCAAAGGGAATGAGGTGGTGGAGGATATCCAGCTGGAGGGAGAGCTTTGAATTCAGTACAGTGTAATCAGTGGGGAGGACCAGTGAAGAATTCAGATTTACCAGCCTTTTAACAGCCAGTTTTGTACAGCTGTAAATGTTGATATCAAGATGAAATTGTAAGAGCAGTTTAGAGCACAGATGAAATTTTAAGAGTAATTTGTAGGTATTAAGACCCTAAGAGTCCTAACACGCAACTTCTTGCTTACTGTAGGCCAAGAATGCCCACAAAACATGTAAACAGTGAAATTGCTGATTTCAGCGAAAATCAGTAGTCAAAGGACAGCATGTATCCAAGAGAAGAGGTGTCAGGAAGCTCCCCTCTCCGTCCCCCAGCAGTCACATGTCCCATCTGCCCCAGAAGTCCCCTGGTCCCTCCTGTCACCTGCTCTGATTACCCCACTTTTTTTGCCCCTCTGTATGTGTGTGTGTGACCATTTTGTGAAAACCATACCCCCTCTAATCCATACCATACCTGCTCTCTAATCTGCTCTGGTGAGATCCTGGAGTACTGCATCCAGCTCTGGAGCCCTCAGCACAAGACAGACATGGACCTGTTGGAGCGGGTCCAGAGGAGGGCCATGAAAATTATCAGAGGGGTGGAACACTTCTCCTATGAAGAAAGGCTGAGAAAGTTGGGGTTATTCGGCCTGGAGAAGAGAAGGTTCTGGGGAGACCTTATTGCAGCCGTTCAGTGCTTAAAGGGGGCTTATAAAAAAGGTGGTAACAGACTTTTTAGTAAGGCCTATTGAGATAGAACAAGAAAAGTGGTGTTTTTAAACTAAAAGAAGGTAGATTTAGATTGGACATAAGGAAGAAATTTTTTATGGTGAGGGTGGTGACACACTGGAACAGGTTGCCCAGAGAAGCTGTGGATGCCCCACCACTGGAAGTGTTCAAGGTCAGGTTGGACAGGGCTTCAGCATCCTGATCTAGTAAAAGGTGTCCCTGTCCATGCCAGGGGAGTTGGGCTAGATAAACTCTAAAGGTCCCTTCCAATCCAAACGATTTGAAAATTCTATGATACTCCCATATACTTTCATACCCATATGATTTCAAACCACCTTCTTATGGCTGCCCATTTCCTTTGGACTAGGAAGTGCTTATTTATAAAAATATATGCATTTTTATATATGTATAATTGTGTATACATATACTTCATGTGTATAAAGGATTATATAATTTTTTTCTTTGTACTTAGATACTCATTATGTATGTATTTATTAATGCCCATATATAGTGTATTTATACATACATAAAGATATGCAAATTAAGTGTGCATATATATATAAAAAATTGTAGGAATAAAGTGTATAAAGCATTATTTAGCAAGAGCTGGTGAAATTCTGTTAGAAGGGCAAAGCCAAAGTGGCGGGGCTCCCTCTGCTCCTTGCCTGGGAAACAGACCACACCAGCAGGTCTGCTCTGCGCTTGTGCAGAGAGGGAGGCGAGACGAGTAGATAACCTTCCACTGCAGCACAAAGTCATTCTTTGGATTGATAGCCAACAGGCTCAACTTATTGTGAAAACACTTGAGAAGGGATTTTTCTGCTAACTTTCATAGTTTTCCATCAAGGCCCTTTGCCTTCGAACATCAAACAGATACTAAGTTTTAATGCTGAGGCTTCCAGCAGCAATTTTGAGGTGCCAAGCAGCAAGGCAAAGTTAGGGACATGCCTCAGGCACCTGCCATAATGATGAGTGGTGATATAAACGTATAAACCTGACATTGTTCACTAACAAAGGGAACGAAGAGGTGCAGAAAAAGAGTGGGGACCATTTAAGGAAAGCTAGTGGTGACTGGCTTTCTCACTGGAAAAAGTAAGCCACCAAAAACCCAACTAACCAACTAACCAAAACCCAGAGAGGGGGGAATGATGTTGTCCTTTTCAAAACTTTAAAATTATTTTTAAAAAGTGTTTTTCTTAAGAAACAGCACCATGGGGTTCACTTACTCTTGCATAGGACATTTTAAGGCTTTGTAATAATTTTAATAGTTACAGCTTCAAAAGACAAGTGTCTGCCTGCACATATTGTCAATCCAGAATAAGCGCAATAACATTTAGATGTCAAAACATTTCTTGTTTTCTTTTTTTCTAGTTCTGGAATCTGTAGCTACAACTACAGCAGGAAAGGCCAGACTTTACCAAAAGGGGATAGAAAATGATTGTGCTCCTTTTATAGTGATTAGTAATTCCTGGTCTAATAAATAACAAAAGTAGATATAATCCTAAACTGTTTTTTGGATCTGCTTTTCACATTTTAGAAGGTTTCTGATAATGATGTAGCTTTAACGTTTTTACATGAAGCTGTTTTTAAAGCTCCTGTTATTTTTCCTATCTTAATTCCTTCCTTCAGACTTAATGACTAAGTATGTCCAATAAAATTATACCCTTTTCTTAAAATCCTGTAATCTAAGTGATTAAAACAGTCTTTTAGATCATTGTTACATGCAGATTAAGTAAAGGCAGTCTGTACTCTGGAAGCTTACTTTATTTTCTATTAGATCTATTAAAATTATTTTTTTTTTATTCCTAAACAATACACAGGCTGTTGGCCAAAGCTTTAACTAGAAGACATGATTCAGTTGTTGACCATTAGACATGGACTGGCGAGCCAAAGCGTGGGCTGACTATGTTCGTGATGATGAGACGTCTTGTGGATTGCAGAGGCTTTCCCGTCACTTGGCTCGTCATTATCTGCTGCTCCGCGTTGTGCTGCTCTCTGTTCTGCTGCACGCTGAGCCACTTTCCTGGGAGTACTACTCCACACAAATTATGAGCTGATATCTGGTTAGAACTGTGTGAACTAAAGAAAAATATGAAGATGAAAAGATAATAAGAATGCTGTGAAAATGATTAAAGCATGTGAAAGGCTTATACAGATAGGCTATTCAAAGAGAAACTCCAAGCACAAGGGAAGACTAGAGAAATTCTCCCACTACGTTGCTGGTATTCAGATTCCAGCAGGTGGGAGCACTAATTCAGGGAACTTTCACCATTTCTCGCTGTAATAGAGGCTCCACTGTTATTAAAATCAATGGAATTTGTGCTGCAGAATGTGCCTCCCCACCTTTATTTTTACTTCAGTCTCCTGAAATCCAGTCTAATCAATGCAATCACAAAATGGAGCAAGTTCTAAGGCTCCTTTAGCTGGACTCTGCACAGGGCCATGGAAGACACCTGGAGGCACTTCTCTAAAACGGTAACTTTAGGCTAATGCTTTCATGTAGCATTTTCTGTAAGCTGTAAAGTTTGATGAGGTTTGACTCTTCATTCTCTTAGGACAGTCAGGATTTTACAGTCAGGAGGTAGATATAATGATGCCATCAGCTTCTGCATAATTGCTGAGATTTTTAGACACCACCAGAATTACCATTTGTACAATCATTTACAATTTTTTAAGTGAAAAATAGGAATCTGCTATGCTAAGATAGGTCTGCATACCATGGGACACTAACATAGATAGATGAAATTGTAAAGTAGCAAAGGAAGACAGTGGCTCGAGGCATTCATGACTATGCTTAACCAGAGGAAGAAAGATAACTGCTTGGCGGGAGCCAGCAAACAGTCCCAGAAAAACATTCAATAATTCTTATAATTACGTGAGAACCTATACAGAAGATGGCTATCACCATGACGGTATTGAGAAATAACATGCATCTTTTCTTGCTCAACTTTGAGAAAAGTTGTCATTTCTCATGGCCAATATAGTATATATACAGAAACACTACTTTTGGTGTATTTATCTGCAGACCTCTTCCCTGATGCAAAAAGATGGTTCTAGCTATGTTTTACAAACATGCGTGGTATTACAGAAGAAGGAGTCTTTGGCAAAGCCTTAGCCACTTCCTCTCTTCCAAAAAGAATCAGTAATGTTCATCACTACTATTTCCACAGCTGAGCACAACTGTAGGAAAAAAGATGTGCCTGTGTCAATGCTCTACAGTATTTGTTGTTTTGCACAGTTTCCTCTAGCAATTCAACTAACAACTGCATGCATAAGATCTGAAAGTAGCTGTACCTTTAATTGTTCAGCTACCTTGTTTTAAAATATTTTTTTCACATGTTGTTCCTCCATTTCCAGGACTATTCGTTCTGTGGGAGATTTGAGTTCAAGTCTCTTGGAATAATATTTCCCTGGACAAATCTCTTGATCTCATTATGCCTCAGTTTCCCTGACTATGGAGCAGAGAAAAAATTTCTTTGGAAAAAATTTACTTTGGAAAAATTTACTTTGGCATGCAGATAGAAAATACTATGTAAATTAATCTGTTTGATTAGTCTGTAGTCTTTCCTTCTCTGACAGTCAGTGTTTCTGTTAATTAAGTACTTTCTACTTTCATTTTCATCTTGGACACCCTAATTACATAAAGCTGGCATCCTCTGCTGGTTTAGACCAGAAAGGATCTTCCATCTGGAAGAACACAATACAGTCACCAGCCCATCAAACTGGCTGTCTCTATATCTAAGCCATCCTATTTCATTTAGTCATTTTATAAATAGTTTCCTGTTTGACATTGAGATATCACTTATTTCCTCTGCTGAAGTACACTAGAATTTCATTTCATTCTGTGGTACCTTCTGAGACCAGCCATTATACAGAGCTGAAGTCTCTGAATTGTCCATTGATAGCTCAATGAAGTGCATAAAAACTGGCTTAAGTAGCTTACCAGCCCATTGGCCTCTTATTTTAGCCAACTGTAACATTATTTATTATTTTAATTGAGTTAGAAATGAGTCATTCTTCTACAGCCAAATAAAGGATGGTGACTTTCCTTTATCTTCCTGAAATGTCAGATTTAAGCTTTCTTCATACCAGGAAGACATAAGGTGATTTTGTAGCTGTTTCTATAGGTGTGTTCCTATTCCTGTTCAAATGAATATCAAATGCTTTGGGTTCCTATCCGCATTAGCTGAAGGCTGATATGAAATCCATATCCCTTGCCCTTGCTTACCGATTGCTGAGTCTGGCTGTTGCTACAGACACCCAGATCTGCCCCTAGCTATTCCTTCAGAGTGTTGACAGCCCTCTAACATTTCTGTTCTTCAACACATCCCTCTACTTCATCTTTTGAGGCAGTGCTGATCTCATGAATGGTTCATAGGATGCTGGTGCAAAATCATGCCTGTGCAGAAGAAATCGCTTCCTTGTTGTCTTCAGCTTGTAGAAAGCCACCCATTTCTGAATTTGCTCTTGCACTTGACTACCTGGTACAGTGCAGCGAGGACATGAAGAGTTTGTCAAGAAATAAAAGTAAAAAAATAACCTATTTTTGTCCTACTGAAGTCTGGCTGCTGACACCAGACATGTTTTTCTTTTCTCTCTCTCATTTTTCAGTCTAACTCCTGCTGCTGCAGAGAGGCAGCTGTATTCATCCTCATGGGGCTGTTTCTATCGGGCTCTGGAAACAATCAGAGGCAGAGTCATGCTGATCACCTCTTGCAGGGTGGTCTGCACCCCTCAGAGATCACTGGGATTGCACTGAGCATGAGGGATTATTTTAATTTTATTACCACTGCAAGTCAAAACATGATGTGAATTTGGAAGCTGTTTTGTAATGACGAGGGGTGAGCTACACCAAGCAGGTGGAGAGACCTGCTATGCTGTATCACAAAAGAGTAGGAATACTTGAAGTCTTGCGGAGAAGGGAAAAAATTGCCTTGCTACCTCCAGCAGTACAATGCAATTATTACATCATATTCTTTAATCTCTCTAACCATAAACTGTTGTTTGGCTACAACAAAATGACAAACCAACTGCTCAGCGAAGTCTTGCCGATAGTATGAAGCCTGAGGGCAAGGTTCACAAGAGCTTTCCAGGCAGTAAGAGTCCCAGACTCTCACTGTGCCTTAATCTTTCAGGATTGCCTGCCTGAAAGAGATTTGGGACAAAAAGTATGAGCATCATGCCTTGTTTCACATAAAGATATCCAAGGAACAACAATTCATGAGAAAACATGCTTTCAATTTACCTCCCCTGCTCCAGCTTGCATAAGCGAATAGCTGTGTTACTGTGTAATTGAATTTTTAAGTATTATATTTTCCCTGGGTTTTTTGTCTCTAAGCTATTGTCTCTCCTTTAAGCTATTTACATACAGGCTGCTTCTCCCAAGGTCATGGTTACCTGAGATTACAACTACAGAAAGGAGTATATTTATAGCTAGCCAAAAAGGAAATCAGTATCATACATTTAGCAGTAGCTCATGGATCTCTGACTGAACCAAGCAGCTGCTTGACATTGGGTGGCAAGTTACTAATTCCCAAATAAAGGCCAAAGCACAACAATCCAGCCAGAGACATATTCCTCTGGCTTCTAGCACCATTCTATACTTAGTCCGTAACCTGTATATAGTATCTCACCTCTGCTATGAGGATGTGCTTGTGGTTAAGTAAGAAACAATAGAAAAAAAAGTTTTAAAAACATACAAACATGTACACAGAGTGTGGACCTGTGAATATCATTCTTCTCCTAAAGAGACGAATGCTTTACTGTCCAGAAAACTTATTATGTTGATCTGAATACCCTGGAGTTGATTTAATAGCAATAGTGACAAAGTCCCAGCAGTTCAAATCCTTAGAAACTTGGCTGATCTTTTACATCTAATAATTGCACCTGGGCCATATTGTCAGCTGCTTTAAAATTATGTGAGTAATGTGATTAATTTAGTAATTTCTTTCAATTAACTGCAGTGGAACTGAAATCAACTGTATTGCAAACTTCTCATATTTCTTGGTATTTCTACATTTCCTAAGGTGCAAAATGCACAATTTCCATTTAAAAAAAAAAGTGCTGAAGAAAAGTGAAAATTTTCAAAAATTTGAGAAGTTTGAAAAGATGAACATGAAAAATATACAGCACTATGAAAGGACTGTGAGGAACTCAATTTTAGTGGGTTTCCCCCCCCCCCGCCCCAAACTACATGATTCATAAAGCCAAGCAGCCTTTTGTGACTTAGTTTATGCTTTTAAAATGCTTTCATAGACAATACCTGGGGAAATGCTTTCAGAATTGTAGCCTAATACATCTGATCTAGGTAGTATCTTTTGCCCTTAGTGTCCCAGGCAGCTGTAAGCCAAACCAGCAGAAATCTCTTATATTTTGGTATAGATAAAACCCTTTCAACAGCACATCCGTACTTCTGCTGTTATTAGTACATTACCCAATAATGTAAAGGTTAGGTAGATGGCCTTTAGATATTTCTTATTATTGTTAGCTATTTCTTCCAAATTGGTTTGACCTTGTCTGACTGTCCAAAGGTTAATACTTATCCTGAAGTACCTGAAGCACAGATTTCTTTCATGCTACCTAAAGTTGCAAAAAGGTTGTAATTTCAAGCGTGGTCCTCTCTAATTTGATGCCACAAAACAAACCCAAGATATCATCAATAACCAATTTTTTTCTCCACAGTATTTTGAACATTCTGTTTTGCAGTAGTGTATTTTTAAGCTTTGCCAGGAGATAAGAGAACAAGAGTGGGGCACTGTGAAACAATGCAGCTTGTTTTGAAAGGAGGCGGATCAATAGAGCTATTTATTTAAGCCCACAGACCAGTTTAAACTGAAATGATTCAGCTTCCATTCTCTCTAGAAAAGACATTGCTGCTCTCTTTATTACAAAATCCTTATCTTCAAAAGTTTAAAATGCAGTAAGTTAAAAAAAATTTTAAAAAGAGATATTTTGGCACTGCTCTGTCTAAGGACAGGACTGTGAAGTTTAAAACAAGATCAAACAATAGATTATCACTCCTCACATGGACAAACAATGTTAGAGCAAGTGGCCCTTCCACCCCCTGTGGTGTTTCAGAACTGGACCATTGGTAACATCATGGGGAGGAGAACAAGTGACTTATGGAACTGTTCATGTTCCCAGCATCCCAGAAAACAAGTGTTTTTTGGTTTTTGTTTTTGTTTTTTTGTTTTTTTTTTTTTTTTTTTAAAGCAATATGTTTTGTTTGCTGGTGTGTGTGGGACATATTCTATAGCCTTAAAAATTGTTGTCACTTTGTGGTCAAACACAGAAGCACTGAAACTTAAGTTCAAACACCTTATGTCCCACCTAAGTCCTTGCATTTTTTCCTCTCTCTAGTTCAATTCAAGTAAAAGAAGTTGTTGTCAGGACCTTTTGCTATCAGTACTATGTATGCAGTATGTGTGCTGTGGGAGGCAACTCACAGCCTGATCCCCAATCCTTCAGGACCAGGGAGCTCTGGTGGCTTTGCGAAACCTGTACAGCCTGGCTTCCCCTCTGGTGTGTACTCAGGTTTCTTCCCCAGATGGGATTTGGGATGCAGCTAGGGCATAACACAGGGAACCACAACAGGAAGATCTCAAATTGGAGCACATCTGCCTTGCAGTGTAGACACAGCTGCTCAAAGTCTACAAGATATCCTGGCCCAGAAAGTGAGTACAGGCAGCAATCTTTTTAAATGCTGTTCAACAAGTAATTAACGAAGGCTGCTCAGACAGCTTTTTGTTTGACTTTTCATTTGCTCTTATCTGGGAACTTGTCATCCTTCGCGGCAGGACTGTTTTCTCCAGCCAGCACGCTGATTACATCCCTGTCAGGTGAAAAGCTTGGGTGGGATTGGATGGGATTCACCGCTGCTCATTTCCTGCAGCAGAAACAGATGGGAAGGTAGGCAGAAGAGTCTATGGGTGTGATTGCTTTTGTTTATGCCATCTCAGGACTATCACAAGACCAACTGATCTTTTATCTTCTGCAGGCAGTGGTCAGGACATTGGAAAGTCTTTGGCAGATATCTCTTTCACCAATGCCTGTGTTAGTAGATAGAGCTCACAATGTGTCCTGCAGTGGTGAGGACTGGAGGAATGGAAGACTAAGCTGAACTATTTACAGGTAGTAATCTCAGTGGTAAGAAAGGATGAATCAAGCAATGCAGGTAAGAGCAGGAGTTATTTCCATTGGACTCTCAGCTTCTTTATCTCTTGCCTCAGTTTTTTGTCCTGTATTTTTTGTGCATTTCTCATGTTGATGTCTCTGTCATAGGTTGCATTCCACATGTGGGTATCAGCAATGACGGCAAATATAACCAACAGCATTAGAAACCAATGACGTTGTTCCAGGTTTCCATCTAAATTTTTTTTCACTCCTCATCTTCACTCAGTCATCTTAATAAGGCTCAGGAATGATGAGTCCTCCTGACAAACAATTCCCCTTGGATCTCATCACAGTCGCATTTCTGGGTCCCTTTATCAGATCAGCAGCCCTAACGTATTCATCAGTATAGCAGCAGCTAAGGAGAAAACTAGAAACCTGTTCTTTTCCACCCTGAATTTAAAAAGTAATATTTCAATAGTTTGCTGTGCTTGTACCCTTGGACATTTGACCAAAATGGAGAGGAGATTCAGGACTAAAAAAGGGCCCTGGTGTTTGAAGGTATGACAGATGGCATATTACAACCTCAATAACCAAAACTCTTTACCTTCTACATTCAGTTTTAAATGGGAATGTCTCCACTTTTGCCATTTTATACCATAACATTAGAAAAAATGTTCTAAAATACAATTTATTCTTTAATAAAGAAGAGAAGCATGCAACACCCCTTTTCAGCTCACCTAACAGCCGCAAACAGAAACCATGGCTGCTGGTACACAAGTTATATTCTCTCGTGTGTGCCAAAAAGAAGTAATTACAAATACCTTTGTTGTACGGCAGAAATAGCTAATTTAATCACATTGTTATGAAAAAAGAATGGAAATGTAATCTGAATGTGTTATATATTAATGTACGGAGGCTGTGGGAAGAGTAAAAGTAAAATACATGTTGTTGGTCATGTTCTAAGCTGGAAACATACTAAGAAAAATATTCCACTGTGATTTCCGCTACTAGGATGAGCTGTGCTAGCCATTTCAAAATGCATGCTGTTCATACTCCGAAATAGGAGTTAACTTGAGAGTTGGATGGGTAGAGACATCATGGTAGTCTCTGTAAACCCACTGCAACAAGGGTTACACCAGAGCAGCCAGAGAAGAGGGGCTACCACTGCTTCTTTGTTCTGCCAATACTGAATAGGCCAGCCAGCACAACCATGTGGCAGAAGAGGGAAAGAAATTGTTTCAGGAAAATAAACTGAGATTTCTTTCTTTGTGAATTAACTGATAAATGGCCAAACATTAACAAGTCCCTCTACTTTACTCAGGACAGGTAATGAAACCCTGTAAACATTTCCATACTTCTGCAGTATACTTGAACTATTGTGCGCTGCAAACTCAGTTTCACCCAATACATCTTCCTGAGTAGTGGAAACTCAGTTCATATTTTGCAATATGCATGTATATTTACAATTACTCCTTCTAAATTGTACTACTCTATATTTCTCAGCATAGTGCTTCATTTGCCATTGTCCTAGCTTGTTGCTGGGCTTTGTTACAACATGTAAAGGTTTCCTGTGACCTACATAATTTTGTGCCAGCTGCAAACTTTGTCATCTTACTTTTCAGGAATCTCTCTCAACCACAATGCATCCTTTATAAATCTACATTTTAAAATAAAAACAAGTCAGATTTGGTGGACAATCCAAATGAAAGGTTTCGGTTTTACAATAAACATTGAATTCTTGTTCATGAATCTCAGAACTTAATAAAACTCGATAGTGAAAATATTGGTCTAGACTGTTACACTCTTAAGATGGCTTCCAAAGGCTAGGAAGTGTGCTTTTTAATTATATTATCAATGTGTTAAAATATAATCATACACAGAGTGAGTTAAAGTCCCATTTCTGTTAATTTGCCATAGAAGATGAAGGAGTTCCACATTTCTGTTTGGAAAGTGTTGCATACCACCTGTCTCCCATGAAGGCCCATGAGATGAGACTAGGATGATGATCTTTGTAGGTGCTCAGCAAGAGCTAAGGGATGTGATGGGAAGGAAAGTTAGACTAGTAGGATAGCAGAACAGGGTGACAAACTGTGCTGGAAGAGAGATGTGCATCAGAAAAATGTCAGGAAATTTAGTCAGAAATAATGTTTTATTTAACACATTCATTGTCTTAAAAACACAGAAGTTTTCTTATGTTTTCTTTCTTTTATGACATTGGAGGTGTCATAAATATAAAACACCAAAAAATGTTTGTGAGCTTTGGTCACTTACTAGCAGATAAATCCATTTAAGAACCCAGTAGCAGAGTGGAAATCCTTGTTAGGATTTGCAATCCCACCAGGGAAGCCAATGATGCATGGACATCAGCTTCTCTTGGCAGAAACAATTGCTCTGGAAAGGGTGGTCTAAATGGCAGAGTATATGCTGTGGTTTCTCTGTCCTTGCTATGCCTGTTTTGTAGCTAAAGAACACCATTTTCCAGACATGTTAACCTAGCATTACCCACAAGCTCACTGATATTATATTGGCAGGGAGGGAAGACAAGACATCAGTTCAGCATGGGAAAGTCTGATATTGCTTAGTATTCTTAACGCTCAGAGGGTCAGGGGCAGGCTGTGGAGGCTTACATCAATTACATCAGCCTTGAAAAGAAGTGCGGTAAGAACATGAACTTAGTTGTCTTTATCCGAACAATAATTCCAGATCTTCAGTCTTTCTGTGGTAAACTTTAATACACTACTGTGTCTCTGCCTCATACTCCCTTATAGACCAGATCGAATTTAACAAAGATATACAAAGAATAACAGCTGACACTAATTTAATGTGCAGTAAGTTAAATCCATTCACAGCTCCTAAGGTAATGGAGATGATAAAAGTATGCAGATCTCTGAAGAAGTGAAGAGCTTAAATGAGGCTACACAGCTGCTTCATCTGTAACTGCAACAGTACTTTAGATACATCGGCTCTAGAGCCTAAAGGGATTTTTAATAAACCAAGTAAGCACAGTAGTCTAGCTGATCCAATTGTCCTGCAATTCCTCAAGATGCTAGGCTCCCTCATGAAAGACATTCAACAAATACTACCAAAAACCCCTGTCCCCACACATATGTACAATATTGACCACACAGATCCTATGAACTTCCCTGAATTTCATCTAACTGTAGAAAAGAAGTACAGTCAACCATGTTTTTAAAAGGAATCTTTAAAAGTATGATAAACCCAAGTTGGTGGATCCCTGGGGAATACATGCCAAAGATTTGAAAAACATTTAACATCTGTAGATGAAAGCAGTGGTCTAGCAGTTCCCCAGAGAGGCTACTATGGCCAGCAGCTGATGGTAACTAACAGGAGACTGCAGCTGGGGCCTTTGCTAGCTGAGCCTGTAACAAACCTTCTCTGTAGGGCGGCAGGATTAAGGATAAGGCTGAGATAATGGAATTTCTGAATGCCTGGTCTGCTTGCTCTGCCTGACCAGACCCCTGATACCACTGTGACAGCTGCCTTCTCTACACTCTCCCGTTGCAGCAAGTGGTGGGCCAGTCTGTCAGCTGCATATGTATGCTTAACAGTAACATATTGGCAATTAAGGAGAGAATGATTCATGTTTGTACTGTATACGTGTAAACGGTTCATGAAATACACAAGCAAGAAATGTAAGGGTAGAGTCCTGGTGCAATGCAGGGCAGTTTTAGCAGGATTTGTTTTCCCTTTTACAAGAGGAAAAAGAAACACTGAGAGTTTGAAATGACCATATTTATTTGAAATGACCAGTTAGTTTGTAATATTCAGCACTTAGAATCTTGATTAAAGCAGAAAATCTGGCTGGTTAGCAGTAATCAATAACTAATCATTTATTAAAATAATAAATTATCGATGAAAGACACTAAATTAAAGTACTAACTTTTGAAAACCTCAGCCATGGATTCTGTAGTTGTAATAAAAGTCTGAAGCATTAGTGGTGTTATTCAACTCTAGACCAGGGTCAGGCTGGTGGCTTGCTACTATTTGGCATATAAGGGCTTGAGAAAACAATAAGAAAATATTTCTTTGAAAAGGGGAGTTGGTTAAACAACAATTGTCATGGTAAGTCTGGAGAAATGATACCTCAATATCATGTAAAGTCTTTAAGAAAAATTTCAGATTTTTTTTTTTCCTTGAAGTGTTTTGCTTTCCTATGGAGCTGGAGATTGGTTCATGAAAACTGGTATGTGCTCAGAAACAAGGAAGGGACAGAAAGTGCTATTTTTACGTATCAAATAAACAGATGCTGAGATTCAAAAACATATTTTATGGGAATTCTAAACCAAAACCAGATAAAGAAGAAGCTGGAACAGCTATTTTTCAGGAGGAGATGGTTCCTACCCAGTGAGGACATCGTTTGAAAGCATTTTAGATCATCCTTCAGACACCATTCACAATCCAAGTGAATTCAGCAAACCTCAAGGTCTAGATTGAGATTTATTTGAGTCCGTTTGAGATGCTAGGTCCATCTGTTCAATTCCTGGATTCTGTTCTTGAGTTTAATCACACTGCCCCTTTCTCTGCTGTATACTCGTTTCATTCTCTATCCAACTTCCAATTTGGAAAGACCAGGGAGAACAAACTAATTTTTTTTTTTTCCCCTATACTCAGGATCACCAGTTTTTAAAGAGGGATTCCTGTTCTCAGCCCCTTTTCCCCAAATATTTCTGCAGCTTAGTTTGTTTGGGTACTGTTACCATCAGAGAGAAAGTGCGTTCTGCCATGGTGTGGCAGCAGCAGGAGTTAGTGGTGTTGCTACCACTGTGCTGCTGCCCCACCTGCCAGCTGTGCTCTGCAGGAGGCACGCTGCTTGTCCTGACGCTTTTTCTTACGGGAAAAAAGCAGGAGAGCTCCTGCTTCTTAGCTGCGGAAGTGGCAGGACTTTTTTGGGTCTATCTGTAGATTGGTATCTGTCCCTGAAGATGGCAATAGCCATGTTTAGGACACCCTGCCTATAAATCATTACTTGCAGTTCCATTGGCTCACTAGCTTTTAGTCCTTTTTGTGGCCCATGACAGGAGATCTCTTCCCTGATCTCCGTACATCTTTCACCTCTACAGTTCTGCTCAACTTTGTATGTTCAACTTTTTTTTTGCAACCACTAATTACAGAGCAGTTCCATTTCAAAAACTGATTTTCCATGTTATGTTTCTTCTATTTATTTTCTCATAATAGTGTAATACACAAACTTTTTCAGTCTTCCTTTTTGCTTATAAATTAAAAATGAAGTTAAATTGCACCTTAAAGAGTGTACCATTTTAGAAATAATTTATTCAGACCAATAGAGAAAAAAGCACTAGCTTTGGCAGCAGTAATAGGTACTTTTCAATGTATAGCTTGATGTTCACTATGAATTTTCAAAAACTAGAGGTATATCAGTTGTGCTTGATACTTCCCTGGACTGTGATACACTCCCCATTATAGATGAACGGAAGAACTATTTCTTTTTCTCTGAGGCTAACTATACCTAATGCTCAGTGACCAGCTGTGAATGTGTTTTTGCAAAAATTATTGCTGAGGCCATGATCCTCATGTGTTTGTGCAGTGTTCTACAAGATTGGGCCATGTCATTGAGAGACATGGTTCATGGGGTTCAACTGGTTCATATTAAAACTGAATCAACACTAATTTTCAATAGATTATTTACAGAATGTCTCTGTACCTTTCAGCATTTCTTGCTAAGAGTGTACTGAAGTCCTCATGGAGTATATGTATTATGTCTAGACATGTGAATCAGGTTGCAGAACCAAAGGAATTAATTATGCTTATGCATCTCTACTACTATTTCATGTAGTTTTAGTAGACAAAAAAAGTCATTTCTGTTTTAAACTTCCTGGCAAGCTTTTAAAATATTTCGGGGAAAATGTAACAGGAATTGTTTGTATCAGTCAAGCCTATTTCTTCTTAGATGTTGTATTTTCTAGTGAACTATTGTGTTCTTAGTTTCCCCAAGGAGCTCTTAAGGTTGTAAAGGTCTTGAAGACCTTTCACAGTTGTAATTCTTTCCTCCTCTTTCCCTACCTTTTTATTCTGTCATTTTCAAATTCTACAGTTTCTAAGTATAATACTGCAGAGACAAAATGTCATTGGCATTAAGCACTCATTTTTCACATTAAGCTTTTATAGTTTGTAAATATGCTCTTTGGTATCCGGCTTTTGATATTCACTGACTTCTTTTCAATAGAACTATTGCATAGCAGTACAGTTCTCCTGTTATTAGATTTTCTCATGGTACATTCTACTCCTTTCATGACTTGTCTTGCTTTGACTTTTTTTTAAGACAGAAAAAAAGAAAAAAAAAATGACATTTAAGGACTGTAAGAACTTGTTTGGTAGTGCGAAGTAGGACTTTGGCTACAGAGGGACATCTCTTCTTATTTAATTAATTCTTTTCCTTGACATTTCTATCATGAGGCAAATTTGTTTGTGGTGCTTAACCTTTAAGTACGATATGAATTTTCAGAAGAGTCATGCAGCGGCCAAACAACAAAAAGCAACTGCACAAAACAACATTTAAACTCTCTCCCAACTTATTAATCAAATAATGAAAATAACCTTTCTTACTTTCTCTTTCCTTCTGTCCTTTCTTTGCTCTCTCTGTGCCCTGCCCTGCGCTGCCTCCCACTCCATCTCTTTCTCCTGGAAGAGTCAGAAGGATAAACAAACCATATGGTGTGTAGTCTGTGACACCCTGAGAAGACCACTCTTTTAGCAAGCCTGGCTCCGTGATAAACTTGTGCTGAACAGCCTCATGCTGACTGGTCCCACATCGCTGGTGAGATTCTCACAGCATGTGGGCCTTTGCTTTTCTCCAAATTGTGGAGAAAGATTTTTTGGTTTTCATTGTGTTTCATCTTCTTTGATACAACATGGATGACCCCTGAAAGACCCTTGAAATAAAAGGATGACTTGATCAGAAAGATGAGCATGAATTAATTGTTGTTTGTATTGCACAGGTTGTTTGGATGCTCCAGCCAAGTTTAGGATGACATTGTGGGCACACCTACTGTCAATGCCCTGAAAGGTGTAATTTGAAATTAAATATGATAACAAAAGATACAGAGTACAGCCTTTTTACAGAGAGGGACATAAGGCCCGAAGCATTACAAAAACACCCTCTTTATGCTATTTTGTTGAACTCACTGCTTCAGAGGCTTCCAGGCCCCACAAAACCTCTACGTCACAGTAACTTGACTCATATGAGTTGTTCACATCAGTGTTGCTTTCCATATAAATATTTATTTAAGAGGTTATGCTACATTATTTACAAAACATGACCATGAAAGTGTGTCTTGGAAAGACGGTAAGAATATGCTTTTCCTGTGTCCTCATTTTACTTTATCTGTTTACAGAATTTCTGCTGCTTTTTGGTTTAGTTCCTTATGGTCCACAGTCTTCTACCAGTTCTGATTTAGTTCAACAAAAGGAAAGTGAAAAATGTTGTGTTCTCTTTTGTTGCCACTTCAAGGATCCTTAGGAATATGAGGCACTGACTGATGAGGAACAAAGTGTTGTCAAAAGCACTAAATATACCAACAGAGCTCAAGAGAAATGCACTTATTTCTTCTGATCATTTTAAATTTTATTATTCTTAGCTGATAATCCTGATATTGGAAGGTAAAAGTTTAGTTAGGTAGTATTTTTCTCAATTGTATGTCTTTAACATTCAGGAAAAAAATAGTGATGAGAAAGTGAAGGCTAAATGAGATGACATCCTATATATTCAGGTAATTTTAAGTAATGCCTTACTTTGACCTGTTGTTCTTACATAATTTTAGCTCTCTCTATACCCATCCATTCAGGGGGAGAGAGAGATGGGATGGCAGGCCTTCAGAGGGAGTGCTGCATTTGTTATAACTCAAAGTTTTCCTGTGAAAATGATCGGTAAGACTGCAATAAATTGATGATGGAGAGGGAAGAAGAGGGATAATAATCAGATTGATTGCAACTAAATGTGAGTATTGCTCGTGCCACCAATGCTACTGAAAACTACTCACATGTCTTTGAAAAGTGAGATCCCTACCTTTTAAAAGATACATAGGTCGGTAGATATTAATAGAGGGTCCTATAACAGCATTCTTTATTAAGAAGTGAAGAAGCTGCCAGCATGCCGGGCCAGCCTGGGAACACCCCAGAAAAGGTGCCTGAGGTATGGAGATGTGGTCTGTAACAGAGGCCAGGTACAGATCTTGGCTTTTTAGCTTACATATTAGCATCTCCTGACATTAACTGTTGAGGAGCCTGATTCAGTACACGTGTTGGGTAAGATGGCAGCTGCCATGAAAAAAGAAAAGCTTCTCTTGGGCTGTTGCAGAGACACATCTTTCATAGACTAGTTGCAAAAGCTCATCTATGAAGTATCCAATAGTGGTACACTCTAGGTCAGCAATAAACAGCCCAAATCATAATCTGCAGTCTTCCAAATAATCATCTGATACTCAATGGTGTTGAGGGTGGAGGGGATGGAGAACTTTTTTTTTGCTTTTTTCTGTATGTATGGGGATGTCAATGGAAGATTTAAATATGGATTTTCTCTAAACTAACAAAAATGGATTTGGGCATTTAAAGGGATTTTTGCTGGTGTTAATGAGGGATTTTTTTTACATTATATATGCCATATTGTACTTATGTCAGTCCAGAACTGCCATCTTGTACAGTCTGTCTCAGATACTGCAAAAACGATGAGTACATGGGCATAAGAAATATCTGAATGTGTTTACACAAAAATAGGGATTGAGTGCATTATGCAACTCAATACTGCAACTGACCCTGAGCAGCAGACACTTGGGTATGCACAAGGTGCTTTGTTTCCAGCAGGAACTGAGTTATCCCTACAGGAGCCTGAAGCTATATACTTGACTTCTACCTGACTAGAGAGAGGGTAGGAAGATGAACAGCAGCAGTGGGAAAGTAAACAAGTTAAATGAAATGTGGCAAAGTGGTAATGAAAAGTGGTTATTAAACAACTGCTGTCACCATATAATCCTTGCAAAAACTGCCCCTGATTTATCATTTTGTAGATATCTTGCACACCAGTAATTACTGAAAGTTCTTATTTAATGAAGGTGAGAGCACATGGGAAAATTCCTGCTTGTACTATTCCCACTGACCCTGTCCTAGTGAAAACGTATGGCTGTGAATTCAGATATGAATCTCAGAGAGCTAGGTAAAAAGAACAGTTGAAAACAGATGGCAGCAGTTACAACTGGCATATTCCCAGTTGGTGGCTTTAGCATTTAGAAATGAGCATCTGTTCTTCTTCCCTATTGCAACGTGGTTTTAACTCAGAGGTGTTAAAAATACGTAAGTTGCTGTTTTATTCTTTTTTGCTGTTTACTGACTTTAATGACTTATATCAAATGAAAAGTACAATGTTTACCTGTGTGGCAGGGGAATCAAAACAGAAATACAGGTCTCTGATGCAGAACCTGAGGTTGGAAGGTAAAGCATGGGGGGGGGGGGGGGGGGGGGGAAGAGGAAATTGTGGGGTTTTTTCCTAATGCAGGAAAAAGGAGTTATTGAAAGCTGAAGCTGTAGCAACATGAAGGTCCAACATCTGTAACAGATTTCTGACACTCTTTTTAAGCATCATCTTCCTTTTCTTATAGCTATCAATAAACTCTTGATATTAAAGAAAAGAGTAGTACACTTAGCCATCTCACTGCTGCATCATCTAAAAGCACTGAAAAATCCAGTTCTGGATTCAGAGAGGATCAATATCAGTTTGAGCTTGATTCTTACTTTGTTAGACAGTGGACTTCTAAATAGGGTGGAGCTAGGTATCCTTAAAACTGCGAATAAACCACTTCAGGTTAGGCATAGTTCATATTATCTATTGTTTCTAGCTTCAGATAAGATCTTTGTGAAATGCAAAAAGCATTCACAAACTAGATTTATAAGACAACTCTGTGAATATATTTATCCATTTTTAGCCAGAAATGGCTATGACAGGTGACAACCTTAATTTGTTGTGACTGTGCATAAAATCATGGCAATTTTTCTTTTAAGCCTGAGTCTTTGCTATTGAGTCTGGATGACAGCGAGGGCCCGTCTGGATGGATCTGGCCATGGGATTAATTCTTTGGGGCACAATTCTTTGCATATCTTTTGGAACATTAATGCCTATTTTAGAGACAATGCGGTAGGCTTTTCTACTACAAGGCATCGAGAATGTGCTTGCAGATCATGACAGAGGTAGATGGAATTATTTTTCTGATGCCAGACTTTTTAAAATGAAAGATCACAAGATAGATAGAGTGATAGACAGTTGACCATGTGCCTGAAGGATTCTCTCATCTAAGATATATCAGGACTCTGTTGCATTATGTGTTCACTTAACATATATATTGAGAAGAGGAAGCAAATTAACTGTTTTGAACTGTGACACTTTCAAGATGATATTCATGTCTCTATTTTTTTGAACTTTAGTATGGGGTTTTTTGACTTTGCTAGTCTCTGGGCCACTTAAACCTGGTTTGAGTGGAAGCCAAATAATTAAAACTGAATCCTGATAAAATACAAATTATGCTCGTTGGTGGAATGGAATTGGAAGATGTGACAGACTTGATGGTCGTTGTCTGAGTTTAAGAGTTTCCATCTCTTTTGTTTCTCTCCCTTTTGCCCAGGGATTTTGTTTAATCTTAAGCTGCTTGCAGAGCAAGGTAACATAAAAAGTATAATTTTCTCTATTCTGATTAAACAAGTGTACAAGTTTTTCATCAGATGGCATCCTTGGGAGAGTGATGAAAGTCTCTGATTCCTAGAGGTGGGACTACTGGAATATGGTATTTGGGTAACCCTGCAAGACCTCACACTGCAGACTTCTGTAGGCCTTGTGATGGATGTTTATATGTGAAATGTTGAAGAGCAAGTTTTGACACAGGACATGTTTTATTCATATTTACCATTTAAACCAGTGTGTTTGGTTAATCTGCCAGCAGCACATCTGTTGCTTATGTTCCCAGGAATCAGCTAATGCTATAACTGGAAATGTAAGGAAATAAAAATAAGCATGTCACCATTTTTCATTAGAAAGTGGTGTTGAAGATTCTTGCTTCCCATCTACGGCTGGTTTCAGTATTTGAAAATTGATAAGCTTTTCTGAGAATAATGCAGTGCATTGCTTGCCCAGTCCTGTAATTTTATTGCTTCCCATACAAATTAACTAAGCCCCTGAGTTGCATAGTAATAAGGGTTATTTTTACTATTTTTAGTAAAAGAACTGTCTTTTAATTGAAAGAGGTTCACTGTAATTTTTGAATGGCATCATTTTTTGCTGTATCTGCCTCCTTTTTTCCTTCTATGAAAAGAGAGATCCTTATAGAAATGTGTAAATGTTGTGAAAGTATTTAGCCAAGCATATTTGCTGAGAAGTACTCTTCTTATGTAAATACAACCGCAGTGAGTTACTTTAGTGGTCAGGTCATTAGTATTCATGTCAATAATAGGTACTGACAAAAGCCATCTATCAGCTTTGCAATGTGATGTTTTGGTTTACCAGCTGTGATTCTCTGCCTCAGTATTCATGCAAAAGTAGAGTGTGCTGCACTTTTGTGATCAAGCACTTAGAGGACCAAATCTACTCCCAAACACTCGTACCTAGTTATGTTGAACTTCATGCACGTGTTGCTAGTTGTGAATGTGTGGGTAAAGACCTGAGGTTGAAGTTGCTGTCTTGTGGCATTCGGTATTTAAAGGTATGGACAAACCAGACATACAGGGTATAATTCTGTCTTTTAGCCTCAAAATTCTGTTATTTTGTGATGCACTTAGTGGACTGAACATAAAATTGCAGTGGAGAAGGGGATGATCAGTAATAATCATTTACGAGTGTATCTTTGTGGTGGTCTTATATTCCATGGAAGCCTACCTTTCATTTTTGTCCCAAAACCCTAACTTTGCTAACCTGTATTCTTCTTTGTCAAATACTTCTGTTGATTCAGGAGAATGTAAACTACTCTCTCTTCTGCATTGTGGCAACTGCACTGCATTTGTCTTTTATTATTTTTAGAAAGTCTATGCACCTCTAATGTATCATTATATATACAGTTTTATGCTGTTCATAATTAATAAATAGAGCTGAGTTACTTGTTTGAATGAAGTTTTTTATTTTTGTTAAAAAAATATTTTGTGATTACATTAAGCTAAATGGAAGCAATGTTCTTTACAAAAGGGTTGTTGACCAAGAAGCTTGTATCCATTTATTTAATTTGGCTAGAGAACTAACTAAAGTTAAACTAGTTCAATCTTTTGAGTGTTGGTAAGGCTCAGCGTGCATCATTGGTCTGAGTTGTCTAACTATCTCAACTGAAAATAAAAAAATAAAGTCTCTAATGGAAATTCTCTGCCCTATAGATGTCTGTATCCTTCACAGTTTGTGACTTTATATCACAGGCAGTAAGAATATTAGCATTACAGGGTAATATGTATGCATGCATACATATGAAGATTATAAACTAGCACCATTGTCAGCAGAAATTTAGTTCTGGACCTTTAGCCTGTCACCTGGATTTCCACCTGATGGAGATACAGATAACTTTCTGTGTGTATTAATCATGACAATGGACCAAGGCCATGCTTTAGTATGTTACATATTCATTTTGCAATTGCAGAGATGTGGTATTTAACCAAAATCAGGTTATAAAGATCTTGACTCTTATGCATAGCCCAAGCTATCAGCATAATGGAATAAACTAGTTGTTTATGTCCAGATCCAGCATTTTGTCTATCATAGTGATATAATCTTTATTATCATGGTTTCCAGATTTATCTTTTCTTTCATATCACAGGTAGCGCTATGACAGCCCCATTTCTCCACAAATTACAATAGGCACTGGAGAGTAAGCAAGACATAAAAAGAAGACATAAAAATTACTATCATTAAGTGATCATTAGTGTCTATAAATGACAACGGGAACATTTCAAAAACAGAACTAAGTAGCTATGTTGTATATTTGAGTGACTTTCTGGAATACTGATATAAATCACTGGGCAAGTTCCTGCTTGTTTCTGCAGGAGTAAGTGTATATGAGAGCATGTATGTTTCAGTGTATATATGAGCATGTGTATAGAGCTAAGCAAACAATTTGAAATAAATTATTGTATAGAGCTAAGTGGGTTTTTTTGTGTTCATGTCTATGAACAAATTGCACACATTTATAACAGTTGATAAGGAAAATTGAAAACAACAGTAATTACTGACTTTGTGATACTGTTTCAACCATTGACTGGAAGGGTTAAATTGTTAAAATCGGATTGTTGATATGAATGTTTATGCAAAGTGGATTTGATTTTTATGGATATCCAAGCAAATCATTCTCATATTTGCATATGCTGTGCATCTGTACTGGCAGAATCCATTTGGATTAGTCTGCACCAAGAGAGGAAGTAATAACTGTCAATACAGAGTGGTGTTGTGACAATCTTATCCTTGAGATTCTTTCAGATGGGTAACCTTGATTCCCTTTGCTTTCTTTCCCCAGGTGTGCATGTTTGGTCACTGGAATCCCTGGCCAGTGCAACCCAATTAGGATTCTAAATAGAATTAGGAAGCAGCTGCATTCCGTTCATTGCAGACTTGCAAATGGAATAAATACTCCAAGACTTGCATGTCTGTAGTTGCAAATGGTACTGGATCAGGTCTGCTACAGTGATGGAGGTGTCCAAAGCTAATATAGGAGCATCCTTCTAGATGAGTTTTTTTCTGTCTCATGCTCATATACTGCTAGTAGCAAGGTTAAAGCTAGCCCAACCTGAAATTGGTGGCTGATTTCTGAAGACCCACCTTTAAGATGAGGATTTTTACTGATAGTCTTTGAAAAAGTTTACAGAATGAATGTCAGAAGAAAACATGTGAAATAGTAAGCAAGATTTGATGCTCCAACATCAAGAAAAACTTCTCTCAAAGTCCCTGTGTAGAAACCTTGAACAGTTGTTCTGTTTTAGTATTGTCCTTCAAGTTCCCAAATTCAGGTGTGTTGAGCTGACAGATCTCACTTTGTCCCGGTATGCCTAATTGTTTGTTTACATCATAATTGGGGTGAAATGACACTCAGACGTGTGGACCCATGGTGCAATTCCTGTGTAGACAGAGCTTCATATGAACTGACCTCCCTGAGGAAGCTAATGTCAATGGAGTTAAATCCAGTTGGTGGCCGGCCACGAGCAGTGTTCCCCAGGGCTCAGTATTGGGGCCAGTCCTGTTCAATAGCTTTATCAATGATCTGGAGGAGGGGACGAATGCTCCCTCAGTAAGTTTGCAGATGACACCAAGCTGGGAGGGAGTGTTGATCTGCTGGAGGACAGGAAGGCTCTGCAGAGGGACCTGGACAGGCTGGATCGCTGGGCCGAGGCCAACTGCATGAGGTTCAACAAGGCCAAGTGGCGGGTCCTGCACTTGGGCCACAACAACCCCAGGCAACGCTACAGGCTTGGGGAAGAGTGGCTGGAAAGCTGCCCAGAGGAAAAGGACCTCAGGGTGCTGGTTGACAGCCAGCTGAACACAAGCCGGCAGGGTGCCCAGGTGGCCCAGAAGGCCAACGGCATCCTGGCCTGTATCAGGAATAGTGTGGCCAGCAGGAGTAGGGAGGTGACCGTGCCCCTGTATTTGGCGCTGGTGAGGCCGCACCTTGAGTACTGTGTTCAGTTTTGGGCCCCTCACTACAAGAAGGACATTGAGGTGCTGGAGCGTGCCCAGAGAAGGGCAACAAAGTTGGTGAAGGGCCTGGAGCACAAGTCTGATGAGGAGTGGCTGAGGGAACTGGGACTGTTTAGTCTGGAGAAGAGGAGGCTGAGGGGAGACCTCATCGCGCTCTACAACTACCTGAAAGGAGGTTGTAGCGAGGTAGGGGTTGGTCTCGTCTCTCAAGTGACTAGTGATAGGTCGAGAGGAAACAGCCTCAAGTTGTGCCAAGGGAGGTTTAGATTGGACATTAGGAGAAATTTCTTTACTGCAAGAGTGGTCAGGCCTTGGAACAGGCTGCCCAGGCAATGGTTGAGTCACCATCCCTGGAAGTATTTAAAAGACGTGTAGATGAAGTGCTTAGGTACGTGGTTTGCTGGGCATGGTGGTGTTGGGTTGACGGTTGGACTCAATGACCTTAGAGGTCCTTTCCAACCTTAATGATTCTATGATTCTATGATTCTGTAATGTGGTCCCTGCAAGGTATCTCAGGCTAGATTATGAAGAATACTGAATTTTCCATTTTCTTCTGCTCATCTTGGTTCTATGGCAATTACTCTCATGAGAGTACCCAAAGAGATCAGATTGGTGGGAATGTGAGTATCTGAAACAAATTTTCTGAAATCAGTCTTTTATTTTCTGTCACAAACAGAGCAGTCCTTTGGTACTTTCTCAGTGTAGGGATATATCTGTTTCTTTTCTCCACTATAAATGTCCAGTCACTCTGTTAATTTTTATTCCTGGATTTTCATGTAACATTTATCACAAGAGGACTAGTTAACTTTTGTTAATATTTAGACCTATTTGATGTAATTATATTAGTACCTTTGTTGGTTTTTTTTTTTTTTTTTGTTAATATCCTTATAGTGATAGTGGTATATCTATCTCTGGAGACATCATGGTAGATCTTCTAAGATGTAAAGTAGCCTCTAGAGAGGCATGCTTTTGCTTGTCTGAACATCAAGTCTGTTTTTTATATCAGAATAATCACTTAGCCCTTCTAATTCCATCATGCCTCAAAGGAAACAGTCCTTGGTGGTTTTTTTGAGGTTACCAATCCATGTTAAGAAACAGAGGTAAAAAGAATTACAGGGAGACAAGTGGTCTGAAACCTGCAAAGGGTTTTGACTAAGAGCCAAAAGAAAAAGCTATTTCTTCACCAGTGAAATAAAATTCAGGCTGATGAAGATGAAACATACAGTGCTTGGGTTTGTTTATATTTTTTATTTATTTGGTTGATTTATTTCCAAGGAAAATTTGATAGAATCTAAGATGGAATTTTCCATTATTCATTGTCTGGGCTTAATGCAAACTTTTAATACAGCTCGTGTATTAAATATGGATGAAAGCAACTTCATGTAGTAAAGTTGATTCAGAGATTACGTTATTTCATAGCTGCAAAAAGGGATCCATTAATAAGATGTCAGTATTAACGTGTGTGTTATTTGCTATATGGTCATATTTAGTTATCATCTGAAATTGGTTGGAGTAATTTTAGGCAGATGGTTTTGCTCTTTTGAAGGCCCTTAATGGTACGTGGTGTCATTATGCAACGCAATGAATGCCGCAGCGTGAATTTTTCTTCACCTGGTACTCTCCATAAAGGCCAGTGCTCCTGGCTGTGCTTCTGAGTGATGTCCTTTCCTGTTCCCCTGTGCTCTCAGACAACAGTAATTTGTGCCGTCCTTTCCGTGGTTACAGATTGTCTCCTCTCTGTTTGTAGGAGGCAGGCTCTGTGCAGAGGAGCCACCACAGTCGGTCTCTGCTCTCCTGTTTGTGGAGGGGAATAAACCATCCTGCGGGTCTTTGATCCTCTTGGCACCCACCCCATGATGAAAGCAGGCAGATCTTGAGGCAGGCTTATCCTCTGCCGTCAGGTCATGAGGAGGCTGGGGCCACAATTAGTGAAGGTTGGACCTCTGTACTGGACCCAGGGGCGGGTCGTGAAGGGCCTGTTTTGTGATCTAACCCCTACGCCATGCTGCTGCTGGGAGTGGGAGACATCCTGTATCTGCTGCCATCAACCCACACTGCAGCCACAGAGAAGACTTCTCCTCTCAAAGGGGGCCACTTACAAGTAGACCTCTTTCTCTTAGACTTGCTGATTAAATGCCACACAAAAAAATTGCAAGATGGAACAGGTTTTGTCTTTGGGATACTGGCACTCTCTTAGCAACAACAAAGCAGCTCTGAATTGCATAGCAGAGATGCAACGAGGTTTGGAAAGCAAGTGTGCATGAAAGCAGAAAATCTTTGAGGCATTGGACTTTGAGGTTATCATGATACTAGTCACACAGGTGTAACAAGTCTGTGACCACCTCTGGACAAAGCTAGCAGCAAAAAAGCAGGAGATTCTCTGGCTCACCCAGTCCTATCCCTCCTACCCAGAAACCTTCACATGCTGCAAGATCACCTTCATTTAAGAATGTGCATTTATAAGACCCTCTCACTTAGTTCCTTCCTTCCTGCAAGTCCTGTCAAACCAATTCCTGTCCTTAGATGCCAAAATCAGAATTCTGCATTAAACGAACGGTGGCTTGACAGCTGGAACATAGATATTGACGCTTGCTGCAGCCTGCCTACCTGCACCTGCAGCAATTCAAGGCCTCTAGGCCACTACCGAACTTGTTGTATAAATCAGCCTCCAAAAGAATGGGTGAAGGGAGATTTTATTGTCCTCTCTACCATATTATTTAGAAATGTGTCCAGAAAGGCTTAGGAAAAAAAAAACAAAAAAAACAAATAAAAGGGACTGAGTGCCCTGTGTTGTACAAACTACTTGGTTTTCTTTATTTTCTTTCAACCATATGACTAACGTCACCTCTTTGTGTTCAGCAGCTGAACAAAATGCACAGTGCTATGTTCAGAAGCACCCACTCATTCCTTACAGCCTTTGTGACAAAGCTGTCCCTCCACATGTCCGTGTTGGCCTCTGACCCTACACGTTTACTTCAAGTAAACATACCAGATGGCAGAGAAAAGTGGTAGGGCAAAGAACAACCCTCTGGGGACCAGGAGTCATGAAATCCTTCTCCACAAAGCAAACTTAAAAGCAACAATTTCAACAAATGCCTTAGAGCAAGTTCACAGCTAGAGTGAAAAGGAGACAGAGGAGAAAAAAAGCAAAAAAATCCCCAACTAAACTCTCTTGTTACATATTTTGTTTTCTGTACCACCAGCTACATTAGAGGTAAAAACAAATAAAAATATAAGCGATCATTAGGAAAGACAGACAGATGGACTGAGTTTTTAGGCAGAGAGGTGGAGGCGGGCTTGCATTTGGAAATGAGCATTCAAACCTGGATCTTGAATATTGCAATGACCCCTGAAATATTTCCCACATCCCTCTCCCTCCACGGGGGCACTGTCAGAAGACAAGGGGTGAAGTTGCTGCCATTGCTGCTGAGCCTGTTGCTCTCTCTTGCACAGAAGAAAAAGTTCAAATCAGGGGACACCTCGTATGTGGAGCCATTGCCTGCTGCCAGTGATCGTGTAATGGAGATAGACATTGCAGAAAAAAATAATGTAGAGAACAAGAGGAGCAAAGTTCAAGGAGTGAGAGGTACCTCCAGTTAGCCCATCTGACACAGCAGGAGGAAGCAGACACATTTTATGGTGTACATTGCAGCCCCAGCTAGCTAGTCTAGCACAAGATACTACTTCTACCTACAGACAGAGCTTCCTTTACACCCCTTGGTCGTCACCCCAGCAGCTTTGCTCTTGTTGCAGTTTGGCAGACAAGGTGTAGATGCGTTCAGTTCGTTAAGCTATTCAGCTTTGTTCGAAAGAGGATGCCGATTCATCTTCTCAGCCCACCTCTTGTTTGTGGAGTTAGGATCAAATCCTGTACGTTTAGTCCCATTCGGATGATCAGCGCTGGATTCAGGCTGGGACATGGCGGCATTTACTCCAGGTCCAGGTGATGATTTGTTTGCCTACATATAGAATCAGGTGCCTTAAAATAAGTCCCTCTGCAGTGTCCTCCTTTTCTGAAATGTTATGGACGGCCTGACCCATGCACAAAAGTCAACACACCTCATGGTTTGAATGCAGCCTTTAAAACTTGTTCTCTGAAAAAGATTTTTTCTTGTCAGTCCCAGAGCACTTGACTGCAAGAAGTAAGTAGCCATTGATTTTTCTTTTACTTTGCAGGCAGAGAGGCAGGAACGTGCAGAGCAGCATTGCCTTCTCAAGGCCAAACTACAAGCCCCACAGCACCTCAGCTGCTCTCCTCCCAAATGCCTTTGCTGTCTCCTGAAATGTGCCAGGGAAGAAGGGGAAGCCGGACAGGGATGCAGACGGCTCCCCATGCAGCTGGCCACAGGATACTCCCTCTGGTTCATGCACAGTTCATCTTAGGTCCGCATGCTGCCAACCTTTTTCCTGACTGATGCTTTATTCTGTAATTTTAAACTGCCTCACTTCTGCCAGCGATCTTTTTTTCAAAGACGTAGCTATGAATATGACAAGACCAGGAGTCCTTGTCCTGCAGCTAATCTACCTAGATGTAGTTCAGCTGTTTTCCCTGAAACAACGTCCTCCTGAGGATCTGGCCCACAAACATACTGCTTTAAAAAATAACTTCACCTGCAAGATCCATAAAGTAAGCGAAAGAGCACTTTCAGTACGGTCTTCAAACTTTCCAATTTTCATTAAACGCACTCCATACTTCAGAAGGAAAATAATTAACTTTTTTAATACAACCCCTCCATTCTTCCCAGGATAGATTTAACTGCTGATATTTCTTAAAATTGGGAATTACAAACTTTTAATTACAATAGGAGCTAGGCATGGAGCTAGGCATTTAATTGAAAGGATATGTTCTCCCTTCCCTTATTTGTTATGTAAATTTTTTTTTTTTTTAAACAAAATCTAGAGATAGCAATTGTTATTTCATAGGTTTAGCTTAGATTAAGAAATTGCAATTGATAATTTAATTTCATTATTGTGCATAATTTTGCTTATGTACTGCACAATTGTGCAAAATGTCTGTAATTATCTGTTGTGATAATGTGTGCTACATGTAAACAGAAGTATCAAATAAAGCAGGATAGCTGTTTAGCAGAATCAGCTCTAGAAGACCCCTTGAGCATGCTGAAGCACAGAGGCAGAGAGGGCATGCACAGGTGTTAGCCTTATCGTGCCATCTTCTGCTGAAATGTCTTCCAATAGGGTTGTCATGAGGGATGTAAAAAAACCAATGGGAGAAAACCCATGGCAAGAGGGCTTGGAGTCTGCAAATCATTGCAAATCTCTTTTAGATGACATCACAATGATGTCTGTAAGGAGCCAAGAAGACAGGATATGTTGGCACTTCCCTGGTTTAGCTCTGTTAAAAAAACATGGAGGTGCATTTCAAATGGTGGCTTTATCTCCTCCCCATTTTCTGTACACCCCTGCCTTTCATAAGCCCCCAAACTGCAGTCAACCTCTTTTCTTGACTGATTGCATAATTCAGCCTTTCTGCTTCTGAGCTATTAGGATGCACTTGAGATACATGTTCATGTTTTCCTCACAGTCAGGAAGGTTAAAAGCTTGCTTTTTTGAAAACGAAAGCAGAGATTCTCATATAATTATACAACGGCATGGGCTGGATATTAAAAAAAGCATCAGCTGTCAGGGGACTTGAAATAGAAATGTAGCACTACCAATACTCTGGGACCCCAAACCTCATCTGAAAACTAGAGCAGCTAGCAGCATGCCCCACTGACATTAGTGGGGCGCTGCAAGAGGACCATTAGGGCCAAGTCACAGCCTTGACTCCAGAAGCCTTATCCTTCAGGATAAGTCAGCAATGCCCCTTCTGGAGGCAAAAGCTCATGTAAGTTACTGCACTCATGCAACAGTGACCAACCCTCACTGTGGCATCTGACTTGAGAGAAATTGGAGGGAACGTAGGGAAATGAACATTTGATAGCAACCTGGAATAATAATGTTAAGGCAAAGATCTTTCAGGACAAGTCCTTTACTGTGAAGAATGCAAGTTTATGTCCTGTTGCCAGTTTGCATCTACCCCTTTTCAGATACTCTTTTTAGTGCTGCATTTTTTATCTTCTTACTGTAAGCAAATGAAAAGGTGCACTACTATGCAACTTATTGTTTTATCGGATATCAAGCTTCTCACTTAGCCTTGGTTGAACAGTGTTTCTTGTTAATTGGCCACCGGCCACATGCTATAGTTAGGGATTTACTGCTCCCTTAGCTGCAATAGGGCTAAGCATCAGTGTACAGTGCACTCCAGTGCTGTATTTCCTCTTGAAATGTAGGTTGTTTGCTGCTGAGTCTCATTTTCCCCTTAGCTTTTGCAGAGACATGGAGAAGCTGAACTGGATAGGGGCTCGTCAGTGGTTCTGGGCAGTTTTGGAGGGGTTCTTGAGTGGTGCAGGTTACACTGAGATGAAAGTATTACTCCAGGGGGGCTGGTCTGCTGCAGGAAGGGCTGTATCTCTCCTTATGTGTTTGCAGGACATCTGTGCTAGCAGAGCAATATGTTGGCCTGTGCACTGAGATGTGCCTAGCAGAGATGATGAGAAATCAGTTCCCCAGGCAAGAACTCTGGAACCATTGAGATGAACTTCTTCAGTGGAGTAAGAGTTCTGAGCTTTGCTCTGCAATGAGAGGCTGTGACGTGTGGGAGTGGGGAGAGCTGAACAGCGCTGAGAGCATGGAGTACGTGTGGGTGGTCGGGTTTGAGTGGAGGACAGAGGATGCCGTGTTCAACTGATTGGGGGGATCAATAATATGATCTTCCTCAAACATTGCAATAAAAATTAAAATTGCATTGATATTGTTATCCCTGGGCTAGAAACTATCATCCTCCTAGGAAGAGTGAATCTCATAAGAATATATGAAACCAGTTAGAAGTAAAAGTCCTGGTAAAAATAGAACCATCACAGGCATTTTACAATACTTCAGAAAACACTAATCAAGCTAAAATAAGGTGCTTGGAAACTTGAATGTTTTCCTTGTGGAAAAGCTGCCCAAACTACTCAGCCTTCCAATCCTTATACCTAAAATTACTGATGAAATTCTCATAATAAAATTAATAATTGATATGCCATAATAGTTTTGTATCTTAAAACATTTGGCTGAGATTGATGCAAATGGTTGTGACTAGGGAATGCTCAATGCTGCTAGTGCCCAGCGGTTGTTAGCTAAATAGAAACATCACTCCTGGGTGTCCCAGCACTTCTAAACATCCAAATATCATAAATAAATAGGTTTCCTACTGTATACTGAGCTATATTTGGAACAAGTTTATTTGCAGAAATTGTACCTTCAGCTGGCTGTACGTTTATGAAAAATGAATAGAAGCTTTACCACTCAATAGACATTTTAATGGCAAAAAGTTGCTTAGAAATAGATCTGGTCAAATGATATCCACAAATAACCTATGTGCAGTTTTTTCTCCTATCCGTGTTTGAATAAATTCTGGTTCTTAAAACTTGCAAAGCAGTATTTTAAATAATGGTACCTCATGGTCCTTCCAATAATCTGAAAGCTGTAGTAGAGATCTTGCAGGACTGGAAGCTGCTGTTTGGTCTCTCCTATTGTTAGCAGGGGTTTTTGGATAACATTCATTTACCACAACGTCAATGTCTTGGGCCTTTGACCTTCAAAGACTCTAGATTGTCTTTTGATATATGATGGTTCAACACTTGCAAGGTTGTGGCACCTCCCTGAAAGTATTGGGTCAACACCTGTGATATGTTTAGAAATTGCTGGTTTATTCCTTGTGCTTTATATATAGCCATACCACAGAAGTGACGAGCACAGCTAAGGCCATTTTACTTCCTATTAACCTCTCTGAAACACAGGAGGGAAAACGTGGGATCACAGGCCTGTCCCTTTATGCACTGCCCTGCGATACAGGTTGCTGGCAGAAAGTATGAATTGCATAGTGCACTTGCTTTTAGTACACTGGTGGTGTCTGAATGGAATTGGTGAATTTTCTTGGTAAATGCCTGGCATAGCATCTTCAGAAGCAAATACTGGGTCAGAATGGCTCTACATGGTGCATTGCCTTTGCCTGTGGTGGCTGGAGGAAGAGAAGAGAGAAGGGAGTGATATGCTTCAGTTTTGCTCCCACCAGAGAGGAGACCAGGAGACTGTAAATTGCACGGAAAGAAATAGAAGATGAAGAATTCACATCTTGGTGTTATCCCAAGCTTGACTGTGTTCTAGTGTTCTTTTTTTTCTTTCTTTTCCAAATGCTCCTAATCTGTGCTTTACAATTCCCATCTGACATATTGTTGACCCTAAGACCTACACAAATCATGAGATTTAAAGTAAAAGAAAGAGCAGAAATCTTTTTTACTGCCTCCTGAGCCTTGGAGTCCTGGTGAAAGAGGGGCTTACTACTTGTTTTCAGGTTTTCTTTCACAAACATGAAAGTCAGAGACTTGACTTAGTGAAATGAGATTTTCCCATACTGGAAGACTGTTTGTAAAACAGCATGCTTGTAAATTTTTCTTGGTCTCTAGATTCCTATAGGTAGGTGGCTTTATTTATTTTGGGGGCCTGAAGCAAAATTAATATCAGCAACGAATAAGTTTAAGCTGGAATGATCTCCCTGAAGAGTGTAACAAACACATGCAAAAACCACAGCACATTTTTTTTTAGAATTTAGAAAGTTTACATTTTCCTCTCATTTTTGATTGCCCATGCCCTTTAATTTGTTCACTTTGGGAACCAGAGCAGAATCTATGAATGGTAAAAGAGACAGAGTATTTTCAGTGCAGTGCTTTCTCAGAGCTAATGCAAGACAGTGCTCTCCATGTGTGCCTGGGAATAATTATGCTTGGTTATCTAGAACTACTTCCCCAAGCCATTCCTTGAAGGATTTTTCATTTCTCACTTGTGATCATGCTTTTTTATGTTTCATATAAAGCAATGCATCCTTTTCACCAGCTGAAAAGAAAATGCTACTATATTGGGTGCAAGAGGGCAATGGGCCTCCTCTGTATGAGAGAAAGTATTCCTCCTCATGTTGTGATGAAGCTGTGTAAATGGGTCGTTTTTACTTCCCAAAAGTAATTATTTAGTGTAATAAACTATATCTGTAGGAGACTGTAAACCTTCACACAAACCCAGCCCCTTTCCCTCTTGCCCGTCCATTTCCAGCTTCTGCTGCTCAAAGTGCAGCTCTATTTGTCTCACTCATCCTGGGAGGGCAGGGGGCCTGCCAGCAAAGCCACTCTTCAGACTGGGTTCCAGTAAGCCACCGGGAACCACCAGCACTTTTCCACTTCAGAGATGGGGGTGTCACCTCTGCGATTTCCTTGTGTTACAGATGATTGTGGGTGTAATTCTTACCTGAGCACATTATTTGCATTTCTCTCCTGACCCAACAAAAAGAGGCACTATATCTAAACTTTCTTCCAATTAGAAAAAAAAAAAAAAAGAAAATTCAGCTAGTACTAGCATGAAGTGATGGGAAATGGTTTAACTGCAAAAGTGAAAATGCTGAGCTAGGGGAAGCTGCCCCTTTGGCAGCAGATGGGAAAAAAACCCAAGATCCTTCCATATAGGCTGGTCCAGTTTAGACTGTGAAGCAACAGATTTGCCTACAATTTGTGAAACCAAAGGAGACAGTGCTCTTCCACACTGTCTCATTGGTGCTCAAGATGTTCATGCTGACTAAAAAGGCTTGAGTTGGTGTTTCCCCATGGCTGTGCCATTTACACCCTGAGGTTCTTGTCTCATGAATGGTTAAAGAAGGTTTATAATTTCAGCAAAGTTATTTTTTTACTCAAACAAATTTCATTTTCATTCAAACTTTTGAAAATATTTCTTTTCTGCAGATGGGCCTCAAGTATAAAGAGAAAGCAAAAGCACAGAGGAACCAAGGAAAAGTATTTTTCCTGTCAAATTTCAGCTATACTTAATTAAAAAGGATTTCTTTTTTTTCTATATACCATTATGGATATTTAAATTCGTGCTAGTTGTTTATGAGCGCACTAGAAGCATGGGCCTTGGTAGGATATGTGGAACGCAAGTATAAAGTAGAGGTCACTCCTTTTCCTCCCAGGTTAGCAGCCTGGAACACGTGATGTGTATTAATTAATACACAGAGAAGTGGTGAGGTAGAACAGAGGGAACAGAGGCATCAGCAGATGTGACAACACCACCAAAACTCACAACCTTAGCAGATGTCTTAGAACTTTTGAGTGTTGTGATTTATCCAAAGTATGTGGAAAGAAATCGATGTCTGATAATCTCAGCTTCCCATTTTTTATTGTCTTAAGTTTCTGGACTTTATGGTCATAAAGAAAAGTTTGTAATGCAACCAGGAAATGAGAAATAAAATACCCACAACTTAGTGGATTAAATTCAAAAGGCATTGAGTTGGACTCGATGATCCTTATAGGCCCTTTCCAACTTGAGATATTCTAAGATACTATGCTAAAAGTCCTGAAATATATTTGTTTGTTAAAGAAGCCCCCACATTATTCTAAGAAAATCTTAGTTTTCTGGGCAGAAGAATATATTCTTGTGTTGGAATAGAGCAAATAGATATGATTTTCAGTTTCTTACTACTCAGAGACTGCCTGCCTCATTTGCCCTGAAATTAAAAAATAAAAAGCAAATACTTCTTTTGGCAGGTCTTAAGCCTGTATGTTAGCCCAAATTCAATAAACATGAGCAACTAAATTATACTTATTTTTAAAACATTCAATCAATCGCAAGCGTTTCTCACAGCAATGCTGTTTTAAGAAATTGTGTTATCAATGTTTGTTCGTTGTAACTTAGCAAAGAGTAACATTTCTTCTGTTATAGTATCCCAGAAATTGAGAAATTAATTCCTTTCCCTCCCATCTTATTCCCTTTAAGAAAGAAACAGGAAGTAAAAGGCACTTAGAGTCTGAGAAAGGGGGAAAGAAGAGCAAATAAGTTAATAACCCTGAAAAACTGGAATATTCAAATATGAGTGGTAAGAATCATAGAATTATAGAACAGTTTGGACTGGAAAGGACTTTTAAAGGTCATCTAGTCCAAACCCCTTGCTGTGGGCAGGAACATCTTCACCTAGATCAGGTTGCTCAGAGCCCCGTCCAACCTGACCTTGAATGTTTCCAGGGTTGAAAGGAGGTGGAAAACACAGAATTCCCTTGGGAAAGGACCAAAGAAAAATAATTTAGATATGTTGCTTGCTAGAAAAGGGATTGTCCTTTGCTATAATTTTTGCTAAAAGTCCTGGTAGTTTTTGTATAGTCTGCTCCTGCAGTTTTCCTGAGAATTAGCAATCAGTACAGCTGAGACAAAGGGCCAAAATCTTCACTGTTCATTGTATCACTAAATGCAAAACACAATTGTCAAGTAGAGTTATTGATTCCCTATGAAACCTATGGAGTGTATGGGGCAAATTCTGGCTAGTGGATTTTCATTTTCATGGAAGATTTGTCATGATTCATTCTTTCATACAAATACACTCTTAATTCTAACATTTTTTTTTTCCCCTGCTCAGTGCCACCCACTTAAAGGGGAGGAAGATACTGAAATAATGAAATATTTTTTCTAGGAAAAAGCAATATGACAATTTGTAATATACATTTCTTACATTTGGCTATCTGCTATAAAACGTCTGTGCTTTCACACTATTTTTTTCTTTTATCTTGTTCATATTGCTGTTTGCTCAGTTTCCATTGAATTCCACAAGCAATTTTTTTTTTTTTTTTTATGGTAACTACATGGCAAATTCTCTGGAAAACGAGAATGACATACTGTCTTATATTGTAGTGACAAGGGTAACTTCACAAGATTTTTTAAGATCACAATAGTATAAATTGGTAACTTCATGATGCCTTAGTTCATTATTACCTCAGGAATATTCAATAATCTCTTGATAGCATGGTTACAATAATGTATATCACCTATCCAGTGACACAAGGTAAGTTTTCTGTCTATGCAAAGCTATTTCTTTTTCCTTACCTCTCTTTTAAAATTCCATTTTAGATCAAGAGCTATTAGAGTCTCCTGGTTGTTTCCCCCCCCCCCCCCCAGAAAACATGAACGGTGCTTATAACATGTTTCCTTCATTAAATTTGCTAGAGGATACGTGCCTGGACCACAAAAATCAGGATCCATTTTTACAGTGAATTGACCCTTTGATAGCAGAGTAGCTGAGAGGCAAGTGGTCTGGGACCACCATGTCACTTCTTGGCACAACTGCTTTAAGTCGGCAGATGATGCATATTATTTTTATGTTTTGTGTAAGGGATGTATCTTCCAGCCCCGTCTTTGTTATGCATATTACAAGCGCAGAGGGTTTAATTTTAAGTCAGGACAAGAGGGAAAACTCACCTTAGTCGTATTAAAGCTGGATTAGTATATTCTGAATGATATCAGCAAAATGTCTTAGTAATGATGTAAAATTCATGTTTATAGTAGTGTAAATTAATGAGGTTCATTATTGGAACAATGCTGGCTTGGGTTTTTTAGTTGGGTTATTTTTATGCTAACAAAATTTAATAAAATTATTAGTAATTTTCAAGATAGTCTGAGTCTTACAGCATCTTCTCTGTTCTTTTGCAGCCCAGCATTGCATAATGCTGTTGAATTATGTTATTAAATTGTGAGGAAAGTTGCAAAAAATCAATAGCTTTACAGTATTGTTTTCACTTGATTAGGAAGGGTTTTTTTATTCTAAAGCAGAAGTTTGAAATGGAACAAGGGGAATGGGCTCACTAAATTCCCTTCAGTAGATAATTGCTGAATACACACAGTAAAAGAAGATTATGAATTGTGGTGAATTTCAAATAGAAAGAAAAAAAATAGATGAGGGAGAGAAAATATACTATTCTTATATATGTTAGTATATAAGTCACCTTAAACCGTTGCTCTGTACAGTCTGCAGTGGTTGTCTGTCGTGATTTAACCTCAGCCGGCAGCTCAGCCCCCACAGCTACTCGCTCACTCCCCCCAGTGGGATGGGGGAGAGAATGGGAAGAGTAAAAATGAGAAAACTTGTGGGTTGAGATAAAGACAATTCAACAAGTAAAGCAAAAGCTGTGCGTGCAAGCAAAGCAAAACAAGGAATTCATTCACTATTTTCCATCCGCAGGCAAGTGTTCAGCCATCTCCAGGAAAGCAGGGCTCCATCATGCATAACGGCTACTTGGGAAGACAAACGCCATCACTCTGAATGTCCCCTCTTTCCTTCTTCTTCCCCCAGCTTTATAAGCTGAGCATGACATCATATGGTATGCGATATCCCTTTGGTCAGTTGGGGTCAGCTGTCCTGGCTGTGCCCCCTCCCAGCTTCTTGTGCACCCCCAGCCTCCTTGCTGTCAGAGCGTGGGAAGCTGAAAAGGCCTTGACTCTGTGTAAGCACTGCTCAGCAGTAATGAAAACATCCCTGTGTTATCAACACTGTTTTCAGCACAAATCCAAAACATAGCCCCATACCAGCTACTGTGAAGAAAATGAACTCTATCCCAGCCAAAACCAGCATATTGTCAAAGCAAGCACAAGAAAAAAGTGAAGTAGCTGGCTTGCTATGGCTTTTAGTAATGACATTTTGCAATATTGCAAAATCAGGCAATGTCCTTTCTAGCAACATTGCGAGAAGCAAAGATTCAGAATTCAAATGACAAACATCCAGTCTTCCAAAGTTTGAATTTTAAATTGATTATTTACATAAGATATTCTTGTAGTGTCTACCCTTCTGGGTCGATAACTGTATATCTGGGGAAACAGATTATCCCACATCTGCCTACTGCAGGGCTATGGCACCTTTTCCTGTAGCATATGGTGTTATGAGCTACCATCAGAGACAGGATATTGGGCCAGATGGACAAGTCTTGTACAAAATTGTAGTTTGTGTGGGGATGCACACAAACTTAAGAGGTTATTTTTGGCACAGGTATTACTGCAAATATTCCTCTGTAGAATCTTTCTTAGGTAAAGTGTAAAAACAGTGTTTTCTCCTAATGACTTTGAGTGTACACACATTTTCTTTTTCTCCACAATGACAAGCAACAATTTCCTTCTACCTTTTGTCCTGGTGCCAGTTTTTACTGTGCTGCTCATTTAGTGGTGCTGAATGTCCAGAATATTGATTCCATTGCATTTTATGTACATTTTGAAAAAAATCTGCAGGTCTGTTTTCTCATAAATAGGTAGAAAATGCATATCTGTCCATGTAATTAGAACTTGTTATTAAAAATTAGAAAAGTTCTTATGTCTAAAATCGGAGAAATACTTTGAAAACCATCTGTAATGTGTTCTTTGATTACCAGAGGTTAGCTGGTGCTAGTACTTGCTTCTTGTAGACAGCTGTAAAATATCAGCATTTATTAGTTAACTAGTTCTGCTGACTTTCCACGGAAAACAACACAATAGAGGTCTTGAGCATTTATCAATTTTGGCAACTATATATTTGTGTGCATAAAATATTGTCTGTGTGTATATATATATTTATATGGGCAGATAAGTATGTTTTCCAGTTTGTATGTATATCTGCATACATACGTACAGATACATATAAAATCTATACCTTTTTCATGTTGATGATGACTGCTGGTATCTTAAAGTGTCCTGATTTTCCAAAGAGATTTTCAGAGCAGTCAGTAGTCTCTGCAGAGTTGATCCCACAGACTATGTCAAATTAGATAACAAATCCATGTTTTAAGCTTGGGAATTTTGGAAACACAGGTTCAAAAAAGATATATACACCAATTTGGTTTCGTTTCTTCTACTGTGTATACATAAAAGTATCCTGCTTCTGAAGAGAGTGCACTTCTATTTTATGTTTCTTCAAGCTTTCTCATCTAATTGATACAACTTCAAGGATGTCAGTTCAAAGCAGTGTCTGTATTGTATTGCATCAGTCCTCGCTTTCAAAAAATAGCTACCTACTGCAGCATCTGAGTGAAAAATAAAAATGCCAGCATTAAATACATCTTTGCTCAGTGCTGCAGACTTCCATATAAGTCTACTAAGAATTCAGCTTCACTAAGACCCCACAGAGTACCAGGAGTCGGAGGCTGTGATGTAAACCCAAGTTTAGTACGAGTTTCCTTTTGCACTGTTCCACAGTTATTCGTGTTGTAGCTGATCTGATTTCCATTGTACATCCCTCCTCTTTTTTAACAAGCTATGTTACCATGAGAAAAGCTGTGAGTCAGCAGTGTATATAGAGGGGAGGCAACAAGGAGAGAGCATGCTTTTAGCTCTCTAGTATTTTTCTTTCTCTTTAAAACTCCAAGTAGAGTCAAATATGTCAGTAAAATCTAGCTGAAATACTGCAAGTAGTTTTTTTTTTCCTGCAGCAGTCAAAACAGTGTCAATACTGAGGTGAGCTGACATCAAAATATATTTAAAAGCCTCGTGAATACCAATCTTTTCAGACAGGGTGTCTCTTTAAAAAACAGTTTCTATCAAAGATTCAATTTGAACTCTTCCTTTTGCTTTGAATTATACAGAAGACATCTTTGAAGAACATGACCTGCTTTACATCATTCAAACACATAATACAAGAGAAAAATTTTCTTTTCATCTGACCCTATGGGAGATGTTGTACATCCCCAGTGCATATGCCCTGGTACTGATACAGCAGATGACACATAAATGGAGTGACATCATTCATAACTGATGATTAAATACTTCCTAGGGACTCACAAAATAGTTCTGCAGAAAATGAAAATGGAAACTAAGTGATAATTGGAGCTTTCAGGCTCCCTTATTCTTCTTTTCACTTTTTTTCCTGAACACTTTATTCTTGTATCTTGCCTTTTTACGGTAGATTAAATATTAAATGTGTTGTTTATTTGTACTTTGTATGATTTAAATGATTGATTCATGCCTACACAAGTGAAGTCATGCTCCTGTTCAGAAGAATATCTATTACATCTTGCTTTTTTAGTGACCTTTCATTCAAGGACACTTTATAGCAATACTTTGAAGACATTAACCTAATATACCCATGTAGTGTATTTTTATCATGCTTTTTCAGATAGGTAAACTGGGAGCAGAGGAGGGCAAGGGCAGTGACAGGTGTGGAGATCAGAAGTCCTGACTCTTGGACACTGTCTCTACCTGTGAGATTCAGCCACCCCTATTGTTTTCTCTGGAGAGCAAACGTCTTGTCACACCCATGACTCGAAAATAGCATTAGTTGCAGAGTCCCTGTGAGATTATGGTATAACTTCTAACTAATCAAACAATAGATATCCTAAGAAAAGGAAAACATTTGCAGCATCTTTGGTGTGGATAAAAAATCTGCATTTGAACTTTACAAAAAAGACTGGCTGCAGTCTTATTCTTAACTGCATTTAGTTGTGATATGCAGATGGAAGTGTGTAGTAACAAAGAAAGAGGCAGATGGTTATTTAACAGTTAATTAAGGTTTTTCTATATTTAAAATTGCTTCTTTGAGGTATGATAGACAGTTTACCTGAACATGTGAGAAAAGTTAATCCCTCCACCCTGACCTTTGGTATACAAAACTTGTGCTTCCAGTAGAAAGTGTAATAAATGCCAGGTCCTTTGGGTACTAGCTGTTTGCATTAATGTTTTCTATGCTGGATTTTAAGTCATAGATTTCCTGTCAGCAGTTCTTTATACTTGCAATGTGTAATAGGTTGAGCTGTAAGTAGAATACAGTGCTTGGTGCTGTCTATGTTGACATACTGACTACTTTTAGACCACACACACATGTAAAAAACATACTTTTTTTCTCCAATTATAGTTCAATATTGAAGCTTTGAAGGAATTACTCACTGCATTGTTTAGGAAGTTAGTCACAATAATATCAAGAGAACAATGAACACCCATCAATGAGGCTAGAGAGACTCCAAGAAGGAAAGGGGGGTTATATAAGATTTATTGACCCATTCACCATAAAGAAATATGATAGCATAAACTTTCTGTCACTCAGCTCAGGTCTCAGATGTCCTTTTGGAGGAGGAGGAAGAGGTGGAGTATAAAGCAGAAAGCTCTTTTTATTTCTATGAAAATAAGGAATGACAGAGTGATTGTTTCCATGACCTCTGCCCACTTTCTAGAGTCATTGTGCCGGAAGTCATGTGTGAAAATAGTAAATTCCTTGGGATGCACCAGGCTTAATTTTGTGACTCTATGTTGACTAATTCATTGAGCTGTTTTCCTAACAGTTTCTGAATTTTTGGCTACTTTAGTAGGCATGTATCATTGCATTTTTCATTTAGTCAACAGAAGATACAAGATGCCTTATACCTTCATCCCATAGGTCTACCTTCATACACAACAATTAGAGCTGAAAGTATCTTTTCTACGTGTATGTCACTTTATATATGCACGAAATTAAAAACCCCCTGAACTCTTAAAGTTTTATAAATAAATAGTTACAGTTCTTGAATGTATCTGAAACTTCCTGAGATTTGAACTCAGTTTTGTATATATGTTTTCTAGGCCATTAACAATTGATTTTGTTTTTATAGCTCATTTAAATTGATTTTATTATCTTTTATTTTACTTACATATTTAAATTTATTTAATTTCTCTTTTCAGAAAAAAAAACTTTACCTTTAGCATAATAATAAGACTCTGACATTTGGGGAGTGGCTATGCAACAATCAAAATTTTTTGGGGGAAAATTATATTGTCCTCAGTAGAGTCAATAATCTGTCAGTCAAGCAAGCTTCTCAATTGCACAAGAGGAGCTTTATAATACCAAATTTGTCCCTCAGCACTTCTCTTCTACAGAGTGCCTAACACATAAGCAGGACTTTAGGCTTCTACCTACAAAGTACTTAAGTATGTACATAACTTAAAGCTTATGAATACTTCCATTGAGTTAAAT
This sequence comes from Pelecanoides urinatrix, assembly GCA_013400755.1. Taxonomy (NCBI): domain Eukaryota; kingdom Metazoa; phylum Chordata; class Aves; order Procellariiformes; family Procellariidae; genus Pelecanoides; species Pelecanoides urinatrix. The sequence continues at coordinate 90,626 of VZTQ01011349.1, forward strand.
GGGGCCATTCACATGCTTAATGTTGTGTGTCTGATTAAGTACATTGGGAAATCGAATCCTAGCCTGGACCAGGGTACATACCCTGACATTGCTCTAACTCAAACAGAGATGTAACCAGAAATGGGTGTTCTGTGTTTTGCTTTGTTTCTTTCCATAACTAGAAAAATGCTGATTTAATTCTCTTTTGAAAAACAGTAGTTTAATTTTTGAGGGAATAACATTACAGGAGCTTAAAACTCTGCTTGGTTCTCCCTTACTTGTTTTGACTATGTGTGTGAAATGAGCTATTTTGGTTAATTATTAAATGCATTTTTTTACAATTAGCTGTTCTTCCCCCTCCCTCCTATTGGGTGACTGGGCTCCTTGTGTTTCTGTGAGACTATGGCTCTGTTTCATGTATCATGCACTAGGTAGTAAATTGAAAACATTCTGTGCTTCTGAGATAGAATGGTTTTAATTAAGAAATCTTTTAGAGAGATGCTAAAGCTGACGTTACATTTCTAGCCAGCAGAAAGCAAACAGGCTTCTCAGTGCTTTTTCCAAAATTAACCGTGTGCAATCCGTGCTGCTAAGTCAAAGTTTCATGCTGGTCTTTACTGATTCAAATCTGGGCCATTGTAACACGTAGACAGCATTTACTCTAAATTAAATAATTCCTGAGATCATGTGAAATTACTGCACAAGTTGTCATAGCTATATATTATAATTTGCTAAACCTAAAAGAGGCAAGAGCTACAATGGTAAGAGAAGGAAAGCACTTTAATATACTAGAGGAGTTGTCTTTGGTGTAGTTTGTAGCCATTTACACTGTATGTAAAATATTTTGTTCTGTTTGTTGGCTTTTTACAATTAAAGCATAAGCAAACATGTGGGCATAAAATCATACAAGATCTCTGGAAATTAAATTTAACTGAAAAATGCCTAGATAATGCCAACTGTAATGACAGAGCACTTTATAAGGGTGACACTACCTTTGTTCTTTCATTGCACTATTGCAAAACTTTAAAAGCTGTTTTACATTTGTTTTCAGGCAGTGTCAAGAAGAATTTTATACAAAGGAAAAACCTGAAGCTGCAAGTGCATAGAGAACTGAGATTATCAACAGTGAATGTGTAGGGATAAGGTACATGATTTTGAATATTATGCAGCAGTAAAATTCATAGTCAGCTGTTAAGTACAAATATTTCCACCCAGAAGTAATTATTTTATGTGAAAAATACTAATAGTGTATACATTAAAAATGCTAACAGTGAGCAGGCTTTGTACATTCTTGGTAAGAGTCCTTAGAGTAGGTAACAGAATTACCCCTAGAATGAACTTGGACCAAACTATTTCTTCTGATGTACTATGCATAATAATTTATCTTTCTTGGTAAACACTCTTCTTTCTATGCAAACAGCTGTTTCTAAATTTCTTTTCTTTGGGGAAGCAGCAGAAGAGATGATTTATTTCCTAGCTAATGTCAGCATACATGATAGGAAAGGTACTCAATTCACTGTCCTTGTTTTGCATAGTAATAACATCACTCAAACTTTTGTTGACTTTTTGCTCAGATACTTACACAGCTCTGCATCCCTATTACCTACCATTAAACTTTTGAAGATGCCTAGCTAAAAAGGAAAAAATTTCCATTAAAAAAGCCCTTTATTTCTTTCTTTGAGTATCAGATTTTAAATAGTTTATGCTTACAGATGAAAAATTGTCTAGTTCATTGAACATACAACTTTTTTCTTAAGCAGATGGTAGAATGTTCTATATTCCTGAAAAAGCCATAGCAGACACAAAAATTTCAAGAACTATCCACAGGGTGCTCTGTAGTCTTCTCTCTTGTGCTCAGGAGTAATAGGTCCTTCTTAGTTGAGATTGCAATCTTTCCTTTCCAAAAACTCTTGTATGAGTGCATGTGAAATGCATGAAGTCAGAAGCATTTGTGCTAATAGAACATTATCCAGAGTGTTAGGTCTTTTTAGATGGACTGTTTCTAAAATGAACTAATTTGCCTAAGGGACTTGTGCCCAAGATGTGTGGATCATTCCCTCCATTTAAAAACTAGGCAAAAGAACAGAAACGGAACCCAATTTCCCTATAGACTTAACTCTATGGCATTATTGACACAAAACATTATTGCTGTGGTGGTGTTGGAAATACAAACTGAATATAATTTAACGTTTGTAATCTCCCCTTAGGATCAGTGGTACATTAATCTGATATTTCTATAAATGACTGTGACATGTATTATAGGACAAGCTCTCAGGTTAAAAAAAAAGGAGGATAATTGTTCTTTATAAAAAAATTAATTTTGTAACATGAAGTGGGGTGATTGATTGCCTTGAGCTTATTATAGAGGAGGAGTGGTTGAAAGCCTTTTCTAGTCCATATCTTACAATATGTCCAGCACAGATAACACACTGAGAGTTCACACTACTTTGCTAGGAACACTTTGAAGTGTTTTAGTTACTGCGAGACTACACCAGTTATTTGCCCTTGTGTGGAAGGGAACTGTAGTCTCGTAGATGGATCAAAACTATAACCAACAATGATGTTTCTTGTCTGCTGAATAGAAAGAAAGTGTTTCAAAAAATATATGCCCCAGTGTTCCTACAGTAGAAATGATATCAAATATGCACACTGAAAGCTATTTTTAAAAATGGCAGTGTGAGATAAATAAGATGGTGATTCAACACTTAATCATTTAGTTGTAATTTTCCCATTTACTTCACTAAGTACTTTATTTACTTTGAGCCAATTTAGCTTTGCCAAAAAGTTTGTTTTCTTAATTTGTCTCTCGTTAGTTTTAACTCACTATAAATTGTCTTTAAATTCTCTTTGAACAGAACCAACTATATTTTTAAGCATAAACATGGAATTGCTTATTGTATTCTATGTACACAAATTCAGTGCAAAAGAAATGAGAACCAAACTAAACTGATTCATTTTTTAAAACAGGAAATATGTTATCTGCACTTTGGCTAGTAAATAAGGTTTTTTTTTTTTCCCCAGTCAATTTAGCATTAATTTTTAGACATTATGCATGTATAAATAATGCTGTGTATTGACAAAATGTAAGTTCTATCAGAGATTAAGGAAGAAAAGTATTCTTTTTTTCATAGTCCTTCTTTCAAATGCTTGTCTCTCTTAGAAAATGGCTCCTGTGGTACGCAATGAAACTAAGGCATGTAATAGGGTCACTTGGCATCATGCATGAATTTAGGGAAGCAGTCAACTGAATAGGCTCTAGATATGGAGAGTTTTTAGATAGGTTCATCACAATTATCTTCTTATTAAACTGGTAAAGAACATTACATATGAAAATCAGTAATAGGATTTAGTTTTGAGGACCCTTGCTATTACAAGTGTTGACTAATCTTTTCCCGTGATTTGAAAACTGATTCAACATGCTAGCACTGTATAGTTAGCAAAAATGTAGCACATTAGCATAGGTGTGGACAAAATAGGTGATCAGAATTGCATGCTAGAGACTTCTATTTTAGAAAGTTTGGTTTTCACCCCAAGTCCTTTGCTTGCAGTTTTCTTATTTCACCCCTGTCAACTAAGAAACCTTAGTACTCCACGTTTCCATCAAAAACGACTAAAAAGCCTTTGTTTCCTCTTCATATCAAAATCTAAGCAAAATGTGAGATGAACCAATACTGTGCCAATGTTTTTTAATCAAATTTCTTTGTTCATCATTAATTTTTAAGTTGTAAGAAATGACATCATTGATTCATATTTCTCTGAGAAACTCTTGGCATAATGCAGACTTCACTGATGCACAGCCCTACTTATACACTGGAATTAAGCCCAATACCTTATTCTAAGTCCTTATTCTTAAATTAGAGGGAATGGTTTCAAGATCCTTATTCTTTGGCTTGTCAGAAAGTTGGGCACAATCAGTCCTAAAATAATGTCGGCACTGAAATTATAACCTGTTGTTTTGGTTGTCTGGTTATTTTCCACCTATCCCACAACAGAAGGATGGACTTACAATGAAAAAAACCAAACCAAAATAGGAATGGCATTTAAGACATTTAGCATCAATGATTCCTGCTACAGACTTTCAGTGTGATCTTTAGGAAAACCTTCAAGTGCTCTGCCTTGACTTCCTTATCGTTCTAGTAGGGCTGATGAATTTATACACAGAAGAAAGTGGTTCAGGCAGGCTAAATTTGCAACATTTTTATAAACCACTTAAAAAGTACTTTGACATCATCAGCTGGGAGATTCTATATCAAAGATTCACCAAAAGGGTATTTATTGAATGTTCATCAGCTGAATGTCTCCTCTGCACTGTTGATACAGCAAATAAGACTTTTGGAAAACTCTTTGATTTAAAAACAGTCTGTGAGTTGTTGTTACACTACTGCAGTTTTCAGTGAACTGTACTTTCCCGAATGCCAGATCTGTGTTAAAGAGAGAATTATTCATGGCCAGTTACCTATAAGTAACTGACATTTATACAGCAACGTTAAAGCAAGGTCAAATAATAAAAACCGACAACAGTCGATGGAAAATTTATAACCTCTTTCTGCCTAAACTTTCACTTCTGGATTTTAATTTCTTTCTTTCAGCATTTCCTGAATCTGGAAAAGTTAGCTTACAAGACAAGTGATATCAGCAAATCACATTTCCTATAAAATCTCAGTGTGTTGTGCTGCTTTCCCACTTTTCATTCATTCTGCAAGGAAACAACAGCTGAATTAAATGTCAGAGGTCTTGCATTCTGGTCATTTGCCTGCCACAAGTGAAGCATTTTGCTAGTGTTCATTAGTTGTTTCAGCCAGCTATTATTATTATACTAACTATGAAGATGTGGAAAGCAAGGCCCCCAGGAATTGTGCAATGCAACAGCACAACTGGTTTAGAATTTATCCTGCTGGGCTGTCAGTTAGCCATATCTAATTGTCCATAAATGTAGAAAAGGCAATGCTGAAAATAAACAGAGGCACTGGGACGGTTGCAGTCCCAGTTAGGTGTATGGGTAGCTATTAGTGTCAGGTCAATCACCTTCTCAGAAAGATCCAGTGGCCTTTATTGATGGATCAGTCATGTTGGAGAAGGAAATCTGGCCTTAGAAGACCTTGGCTATACCTTTTATTCTCCTTGTGGCATATGCATGTGATGAGTTACAAATTGTGGAAGAACCCTGATGGCAGTTGTGTTATTAAGGAAAGTCCCTCTTCAGAGTTGTTAAAGAAAATCTCAGCATTCCTCTGCATTAGGGTTTTTACAGAGCACTGCAAAGACAGGAGAGGAACAGTTTTTAATTTGAGCTAATCACAGTGTAATCTAGGGCTACGTATTTACATAACAATGTTCCAGGTGAGAATTATCTTTCAAAGCCTGGCTATTCATTTGCAGCTGATCATGGAGATATCAAGGCAGCCAGGAGTACTTTTATTCCAGTAACATTTCTTCTGGGTGCAGGCCAATTTCACCGTCAGCTGCTCACCTTTGAAATGTTGTGATTCTAGGACCGTGCATGTGGGCCTATAGAGTGGGTAAGTGTATGACACATTAGGGATGTCCTGTGTTGATGATTTGCAGACCTCCACTTCTGAAATTTGTAGCAATAACTCCTTTGTACTGATCACATACCAATGGGCACTCTTTGTATATCACATATATTACAAAAAGCCTATTTTAACAAATTATTTTAGAAGTTTTTAAAATTGGAAAATTAGGTTTATATATATATATGTATACATGGACACATATACATATGTTTTTCTTTCCAACTCTAGAATTAAATGCCTTAGTTATCAAATACAGGACAGGAATAGTGAAACTTAGAAGCTTCTGAATATGGTCTATAATAGCTTTTCTTTATGTAAAAAGGAGCAATTAGGGAGTATATCAGAATTTTCCAGGGTTAAAAGCTACCGTGTTGTTGCTATTAAAAAGCTGAAGATATGCCCCTTTGCCAGTGAAAAGACCACACATGTTTTTATCTCTGTAAATGAGATTTGACTGTAAAATGAGGACATTTTTGTCTAAGAAAATTTGTCACAGCCACAGAAGCTAACATCATCTTCAGTGAATCTTGATTGATTTGTTTCATTTTTCTGGATATAAGAAATAAGACAACTTTTTTTTTACTGTCTAGCTGATTTAAAATTAAGATGGCATATATTTGAAGCTGTTCAGGACTTTGGATGATAAAGAAAGTCCCAGCAGATAGATTAGTGGGTGGAGGGCAGGTAAGGCAGTCAAAGGTACATGACAAATTAATTTATCACATGGCTCTGTAATTTATCACCTGATTGTGCAATTTATCACATGGCTCTCACCCCTACAAAAGGGCTATAAGTGTTTGTATGTATAAGGCAGTGGGAATGGTCTGTCTGTGCAAGGGGAAATTCTTCATTGTATATACACTCAGATGTTTTCTTCCATTTCTGGAATTTTTCACTTCAAAGTAGAGTTTTAATTGTGTTGGCTGTAAGTGAATGTAAACTAAGTTAGTATTGAACTAGCAGATAGAAAAATCCTTATCGCTGAACAATGAAACAAGGTGATTTTTTTTTCCTTGTGCATCTGGTATCTGTGCTCACTTTTGAAAAATTAACCATTCACAGAACAGTTGTTTGACAGTTCCAATCCTTAAGCTCTTTCTCTGAAGATCACTACTTTATCTTTTTGAAGATAAAGCCACAAATTACAAACGAAGACACGAAACTAAAACTGACAGCTCCATAAATGCTGCAAAAAAGCAGAAACTAAAATGTTCTGCACAGAAATGTATTTCACCATTTCTTCCATAATCCAACAATGCAAAGGTTAATGTAAAATATGAGGCATTTCTTTGTAAGCAAATTTTGCATTGTTCTAGTTGATGGAAAGAGGAGAAACTCAGTTTTTACATGAAAAGCAAACAAACCAAGCACTGTCCGTGAATGTGTGTATGTATTATGGTTTCATCAACTAATTGCCTGTGATGAAGCAGTATTTGAAGTGGCAAAGGAGACTGATGGGGAAAAAACCTCTTTCAAAGACATTTTAAATTAAATAGAAATGACTGGGAATCAAGAAGATGTTGTAAAATTCTTGGAACTGAAATGGGTAATAATTTTATGATCTCAAGCAGACAGGGTTTGTAGGAACTTAAGAATTCCTACCTTGAGGTGGTCACATTATCCTCAGTCCTTTTGTATTTCTATTGGCTACTTTTTCTAGATACTTGCAAAGATGATAAATGTTCTCCTAATGCTTCTCACTTCTTTTATGCTATCTAAATTATCAGGTGCTGAAATGTGTGGCATTGATAACCTTTGGTAGATCCTATTTGAGAAGTATCACTGCTAATACTAAACTATCTTATTGATAAAATATATAATTTCAGTATTTCTTAAAAGAATATGGCTAAGCTATCGACGTCATTAATATCTGAAGATGCTATAATGGTATAACTGTCATATTCATATGATGGTTACAGTGGTATGTTCATTATATTAATTCTCATGAGAAGTGCTCTAGAGGTCAGCTGCAGGGAATGTGTTTTTGAAATTTCCTTCAGAAATTCAGTGCCTAAAGACTCTCAAGAAATAGTTATATTGTATTTATTGTATATTTTTGGTAGAAAATGACCATTAAAAACATCCTGAAGTGACTGAAGAGTGGGTGTGTGGGGATTTCAGAAGTGCAATCGCACTACCCAGTGTTAGGGGTGAGAGTAAAGAGAGAATGGATTTACTCATTCTGAGCTGACAATACGATGCGTGAAGGCCCAGTAAACAGATCTGTACATTATGTGTGCTATTACTAGGCAAGGAATTTTAAATGCAAGTGTTTTAAATATGCAGAACAATGCTTTTACTGTGTAGAAATAAAAAGAATTAGAAGAGGAATAAATAAATGTTTTTGTAAGGGCAATGTAAGAGAGTAGGGCAGTTGAAAATAGGAAATTTACTTAGTGGTTCATGTACTTGAAAATGCAATTATGCCATTAATCTTTAAAAATAGCAAGAACTGCCCCACACATAGTATCCTAAGACAAATATCAACACTTCCATTTAATCATACAGTAGCTCCTTTACCCATATGTGTATGCCACCAAAATTTTAAAATTGTGTGCAAGTACAATTGAATGCTAGATATATTTAGGTCTTTGCTAGATGTATAGAGTTACAGTAAGTTTTTGGTTTATCCAGCTCAAATATCATGTTGCAAAATGAGAACTACCAGATTCATTCATCGGAGCTGCACAGATCTCAAACTTATATAAGACTATTTTTTCATTCTGCGCAATGTCTTTGCTGTTATTGGTTCTGCTTTAATGCACAGTTGACCTGGGCCTTTTTTTATTACATTGCACTTTTTTTTCCTTCCTTTGGGTTTTGTATACATTTTCTAAGGGTTGCACTCAAGAGATAATATTTCATGTTATCAAAAAATGGGAATCAAGAGCAGGTCTAAAAGAAAGCCGTTTGGATTGGAATTATATGTTTAGTATCAGTGGTTTAAAAGGGTTATCAGAATCCTCTGCATTTACAGTAGATTTCCCTGCGAAGACAGTCAGATGGTTAGGGGGACATAAGTTTCATTAAGACAGTTGGATCCAATGAATTTACCCTTCAACACATTTACAAGGTGAGGATGCCTTTGCAGTCTCCTTAGAATAATGCCACATACAGCATTCAGATAATTTGCAATGGAGACTTACTATTATAATTAGATAGTGAGAAGTCTTTTTACATACATATGTACAATTTCACTAAGCTCCATGTACTATTGCTCAAGGACTTGAACCCAGACCCTGCATGGATTTAAGGAACTATATTCTATAGATGACAGTATTATTCCTTTTGACTGTATTTTGTTTGTGTCAGAGGACTCCAGCATGAAAGGACCACATGAACAGAAAGATGCAGAAGTGCAACAGTGCTTTGCTTCAGGTTCGAACTACAGATGGTAATAAGTTAAACCCTTTCTTCACTCATGGTCCATTTAATCACAAACCATGGCATAGTACTGATTTCTCACAAGAAACACAAAAACAGCACCCAGGACACTGGGTGGGCTGGGGGCTGCTGGGGACCAGGAGAGTCAGGTGCTTCTCACAGGGCTGGCAGGGCAGGACCTGGCAGCCAGGACCATCCCACTGCCCTACCAGGGAGCAGAGCAGCCGCGGCAGCAGGAACCTCCCTGGGGATGGGGATGGGGACAGGACTGAGGTCTTGGGCTGGGCTGAAACAGGGCATATCATCTGTCAAATGTTTCAAGAAGTAAAAATTTCTGTGAACCATAAGTAATGGTAATAGCAGTATATTACTACCTTGAACACTGGAGGTGTGAATGCTTAGTCTTTTGTAAATCACCTCTTTTTCCAACATCACTGCCAAGAGAATGGCTCTGTCCAGTGCTATGGGAAAATTCTGTCTGGTTTCTCGTTTTTGTAAAAAAACCTCCTTTTACCACAAGCAAGATTATGCTTCATCACAGCACGATGGGCAGTAACAGAGACATCAGGAAGTCCAGTTTATGAAGGACCACAGGAGGGAATAAAACAAACTGCAATTCTTTTATGTCCCTAAATCTCATTACAGTTTCCATTAGCTTTCAATTTTTAGCTGGCAGCATGTCCATGGTCACTTTAGTCAAAAATGACTTTTTAGAAATTTATTATCATCGAATTGTCCGCAGAGAATATTTCTGCCTTCAGATGTTGATAATTTTTCTTTATGCTTCACTTACAACTTAGCTGTGATTTGTTAGGCTCATGAATCAAGAAACCCATTTAGGGAGTAATATAGGCTTGGATAATTAAGCCTAACGGAGCCGCACTGGTGACAGTGACAGCTGCCCATATGGTCTGCCTGCTTGGGTAACCTGAAAGTTAAAGGGCAAAGTTGCAAGGCAAAAAAGAAAGTGGTACTCATGATTTCTGCTTGTAGGAGTAACAAAGGCAAGATGTTGTTCATACCTAGTTATTCAGATGTTCAAAATGCAAGCTTGCAGCAGTCTGTGTTCTCAGATTCCCATGTCCAGCTATTCTTTGACGCACCCTTGACCTCCCTTGAACTCACTGGATACAGCTCCTTCTTGACAGAGGAAAATAAGCAGCTAAACTTGCTTGTGGATTAAGAAAAATCTAAATAAAAATCAGAGGAGGTGGTGGTATATGATGGAACAGAAAAGTGTTGGAAGTAGAAAACTAAGACTTCAGATTGTTTTGAGAGGTTCACAACTAGAACAACACACATAGTGATCTGGAGTTTTTCAGCATCTGGTACTTATGTTCATGATAATCTCCAAGACAGTAAAATGACCAGATGAACCTTTCAAAAGTTATGGTAATACCCAATGGAAAGAAGAACCATGAAGTTAGACATAGGAACTTACATCTTTTGGGCAGTCACTGCTAAGTGAGCTGGCACCCTGCTGAAATGAAAAGAGCAGTGACACTTGCCTGCTTTCTCAGAAGGCCTTCTGCTATCTTACAGCCACATCCAATATCTTAGGGCCTTGTCTGTAGCTGTGAGGGGACTCAAGTTCACACTGTATATGAATGAAATAACTGCACACACATATGTAACTCTGTGTATATAGGATCACGTGTATTGGTTTAACAGGATTTGATGCACTCTTTTATCTTACTGCAGTTTCTAAAGGCAGATTAGCATTCATATGAAACTGTTGACAACATAGTTTAGCCAATAATTGCTACCAGTGCTGAGATCATGGAAACAGAACAATCCCTCTCCCCCAGAAACAAACAAACAAAACCAAAACAAAAAAAAGTAACAAAATTTTCTGATTAATTTTTGAGTTTTATGAGCTGGTAGCAGGACAATGCAGAAAAAAAAAATCCCTCACAAGGGAATTCACAAAGGCAAGCTAAATCTGGAAATCAGTAAACATGCAAACACTATCATGCTATTTTTTGCAGTCTCTTTGTAAAGTAGAAATGCACTTTAAGGTAACTCAGCCATTACCGTCTATGTTTAATTACTCCTTTGATAATGGATTTCTTCCTGGTACATTAAGTGACTGTATTATACAGTGCAAACCCACTATTGCCCTAACGTCATTTGTATAAAAAAGATGGTGTCAGTAAGTTAGTTTTTTTCCACTCCATGTCGTTTAACACAGTGTTAACAACAAAAGTCTCTGACAGGATTATGTGGTGTGTTTATTCATATTGATGAAACTATTACTGTAGTTTGATTCACTGAATTTTAAGTGGTCAGATTTGTGCAAAATGGCATTAAGGATTTTATATATTTTGCATAAGATGAATAAAAACATATTCGGTACAAATATACACATTGAGTGTGCTGTTTCTTACTGTTACAACATATTGACACAAGCCCTAATATTGATATTATACTATAACTACATAGTAGTAAAAAGGTGTTTTATAAGGATATATGTTGTGGCAGTTTCAAAATGACATGAACCATGTTGATAGAAACACTTTTTACATCAATTTACTCTGTTGTTGCATAACTTTTAAACTTTTCTTTTTTTTTTTTTAATACTTTTAAAACTGTTTTAGAAAGATGAAAATACAAAACTTCCTACACTCTGAGATTTTACATTAGTCATATTTTCTATAAGAAGGAGTGACTATCTATACTCACCCATATTTTTATAAGAATATAACATTATCTCATTCTTAGCTTCCTGCAGAAAAAGGGAACTAATTAAAGACACCCTTATTAGGGGGGAAGTCCGTATAACGACTCCGTAGTTTTCAGCTCAGAAATCTGCTTAGTGTCCTCTTTATTGTTGAGTTTTTGACCATCCAGACACAGACAAACAAAATTGCAGCTCCAAATCTGATTAATGAAATTAAGATTAATGAGGAAGGAGGATAAGATTTCCTCATGTTAATGATCTAATGCTGTTTATAGCTTGGTCTAAGGCCAGCCTACACCTGCCATTGAATTTTTCTCTCTTTGGAAGAGGGAGTCATTGTTTCAAAAAAAAGGCAGGAGGTAAAATTAACTCCTTTACAGAACAGGTTTTGCTTGAACTTTTAGGAATATAACTTCTTCTGAAAGTGGGAGTCTCAGAACTTTAATATTCCACTGAAAAGCTACTATTTTCTAGACAACAATCTTCCTTTCTGAAATCCAAGTGGTGCATAAAATCCTTTTCTCATCTTCATTCAAAATCTGGAAAATTATTTAATGACAGGACTTAATTGCATCTTTGCTGTGTTATAGACATTCTCTTAATAATACAATTAATTTCAAATATTGTAAAGATGTACTAGCTTCACTTTAGAAAAATGTACAGAACAGAGCCACAAAATATATCACTATAAAATTGCATGAAATTCCCAGTTCTGACTGGAAATAACAAGATCATCACAAACAACATTTTTCTTTTTGTATATTTTTCATTTTGAGAACATGTTCAGCTGCATGTTGTGGAAAACTTGTAGTTACTTTAGTTTTTTTAATGATTTCTCTGGAATTGAAATGTGAATATCTGCACAGATATTTTGTGAATATTTTCAAAAGAAATTTTTTGAAGTATAAAGAATTTCTATTTTTCTGAATTGTGCCTGGACAATTTTCTAGTGAAAATTCAAATAGACAAGGTCAGTGTGATTTCAGCTTTTGTAACTAATTGTAACTGGAGGTAACATTTCTCCATTTTATGAACAAACCCAAGTATTTAACAATGAACTGTTTTAATCTATTTTCTTTTGTTGGTCATTTGCAGGGAGGGAAATGTCATACTGCAAGATACAGAAAGGATCAGAGAATTACCCACCGTCACATGATATGTCAATGGCATAGAAAGAAACAAAAAGTTAGGTCTATAGCACTCAAGTCTTTTGCTTCACTTGCAAAGGCGTGTTGTTCACCTTGAAAAGTGCTTGAGTTTGAAATACTTTCTTGAATTTTTATTGCATTAATAACAGTAAAAAAAAAAATAGTACTTTTCATATGGCTTACAGAAAGATTTTCAATGGTTCTGTGTGTTCCAGGATTAAACTGTTTACTGAGAGTTAAAAAATAAATATATATCTTTTCTTCCACTCATTAACAAAATAAGTAAGGGTGAAATAATAGAGGAAATATGTTCCTTTGTAACATTTAAAATGAGACTGTGAATCGGAAAAAAAAGGGTATTTGACAAAAGTTTTATAAAAGAAGTAGAACAATGCTCCAACAATTACTGGTATAGGAAAATGGACTGAAGGGGAAAAATTAAGAGAAATGGGTCAAGGACATGTGCTAGAATGGACTAGGGCTCTTTCAAAAATGAACAGTTTTAAACTGCATCCAAAAATGTTTCATAAATCAGCAAAATTATCTGAGGGTGATGCTTATGTTACTAAAGACAATTTTGATGTTGGTTCCAATGAACTGCTCTTGCAATTCGTGGAGGTTCAGACTGGATGTAAGGTGGATGTTTGCCATGTAAATGGCAAAAATTATTCATAGCTTAGGAGAGTATCTTACTGCAAACACTTGGTTCCATGTCAACCACACGGTGTAGGTGGCTGGAATGAGTCATTGCATTTCTTCTTGGAAGAACTGATATGCTGCTTGTCTTAGGGCCAAAGGAAAACTTTTAGCTAAATGATGGACAAAAGGGGTTATATTGCAAACAGGCCAACCCCTGGTGAGGCTAATAATAGGGTAGATGGATTAACTGGGAGAAGGCAAAATAGGCCCAGTTAAGCTGTTAATCAAAATATCAAGATTAAGTGCAGAAACAAAATAAGCATTTACATGTTAGATGGTCTTTAGAGAACTGGTACACTTCATGAAAGGTTTTCTTCAACTGTGATTGACAAATAGACCTCTTCAGGAGAGTGAGAGAAAGTGGCATTTAAAGCCAGAAGGAAACATTAAGCAACTGCTTAAGGGCAAGAGATGAAGATTAAATGTTTGCTATAGAAGAAACAGGTAACTGTTGTTAGGACTCTTTCCTCTTCCAAATAAGTTTGCCAATTGAAAATATTTACCATGCTAGTTATTTGTAAAAATAAAAAATGCTGAAATTTTGCTGATGAAATGCTGATGAAATTTTCAGCCAATCTGCAAAAGATGGTCAGATAGCCAGGATCTTCTTTTTTGTCCTTCTATGGTGAATAAAGGGCTGAAATATGGGTTTTGGTGGTGGTGTTGTTGTTGTTTTCCCTAGAGTATTTTACAGCTTGTATTTTAGCTTTAGGAAAATGGAAGATGTCAATTCTAATTGCCACTGATTCAGTTAGAGAATCATTTGGCATTCTCTGGGATGTCTAATGGAAGGACAAGGGGAACAGAACTGCAAAGATCTCTGTATTTGTAGTCTTAATGAAGACAGCAAAATTTAAAGACAGCAAAAATATTCACCTTTGAGTTAAATGTTACACTCTTTGAGAAAGCTGTGATTGAAATACTTCATGCATCTCCAAACAAAAACTCTTCAAGCTTTTCTTAGAAATTACTACATTTTTGTCTATTAATCCTTTACTGACTTTCAAGACCACTTTTTCTGGGCAAAAACTTTTTTATTCTGTGTTAGTTCTCAAATTACAAAGACAAGTGAGATGTTCAATTCATTTCAAGCACTGCATTCACTTGGAAAAGTGACAATGGACACCAGGCCAGAGGACACGCAATTTGTAGTTTCCATCTCTACTAGTCTAAGGCTTGCAAGTGTAGAGAAGGGAACTGTACCAGAAACTTGTGTCACAAACTCATGTTGTTGCTTGTTAATTAAGCTGTTATTTTTTTTGCAATGAAAACAATCTGTGAAAATAAATTGATATTCTACCTACCCTTTAAGATTTTAAGAATTTCCCCTTCAGCATTTAGGATTAAAACCAAATCATATACTTTTTAGCAGAGAGCCTTCAGGCTGCTTTCTATTCAAGTTTTAAAAAAGGACTCTTTTATTAGTCTGTCTTTATGGAAAACCCTGCACTCAAAAGCTCATCAGATAAAATTTTTGAGACACAACCGGATAATATCAAGAAACAGATGTTATGAAATAACAAATATCCTTTTCCTTTCTTAAGTTTTGGCATTATGGTGCTTGTTTCTTATACTTTGAAATAGCTCAAAATCAATATTTGAAAAGGGATATAGTCAGATATTGCAACTAACTGATTGGGATAGGTCCACAGAATAGATTACTAGTCAGGATAGTGATTTCTGTTAAAAATGAGTGATATGATTTGTGAAGCATAAGGGATCTATTTTCTGGCTGGTGCATAGGAGTTTATACAGAGAACCCCCTTCACAACAAATAAAGAGACTTGTCTATCTAAAACCCTGCACCTGCTTCTGAAAATCTACCACATAATGTCAGTGGAAGATTTGATGATCTCTGAAACAAATATAAGATTTAATGTGCTTCTGCACTTGTGACCTGCTGGATTTTCCTTCTGTTCATATTGTAGTGGTCAGGTAGTAGTCATAGTTACAATTAAATGACTTTTTTGCAATAAAAATGTACATTGTTTGCTCTTTTTATTTTTCTTCATGTTATATACAAATGAAGACCTGCTTTTTGCAGAGGTTTATATGGAATTGTATATTGAATGTTGCATCTTTGCCCACTTAATCTTCTGTGTTATTTTTAAATTAAATCTGAGCTTGTCTCAAAACAAGGTTTCTTAGTAGATATAATCAAAAGATGGCATGTCAGGAAGTACCAGTGGGTTGAACATTGAGAGCTCAGACAGAACAGTCATAAGAGCATAGCATTAAGACTGTGAAAAAGGGGAAAGAAGAAACAAAGCAGCTCCTTAAATACCTTGTCCGTCTCTGGTGTGTTTTTAATCCTTTTGATGAAACTCTGTGCATCTGTAGGGCAGCGTTTCAAGTCTCTGCTTCCATCCCTAGTCTTTGTGTCATTATGATCCTCCTCCAGCAGTCACCAGTATCCTCCCAGCCAGGACTTTCCTACCATACTGCCTCACAGACAGACACACAGCATTGCCAGCCAGTTGGCAGCCTTCTTCTGCGTCCTCTCTGGTAGCCCCCGGTGAAAGCCCCAGCAAGTGCAGGAATACAAATGCGATGTCAATACTGCATGTTATTTCTCACTCAGCCCCTTTCTAATGGGTTTGTTTACATAGCACTACACAAAGTTCCGTTCTGAGGCAAAAATGTAATCTCTTTCCAACACAGGAATGTAAGAGGACTATTAACTACTGGTTTTGAGCCATTTCCAAACTGTCAGGAGTAAATGGGACTCCAGAGAATTCTCTGGAATAGGAAACATTTGAAGTGAAAACCATCCCCCTTCAGCTGTTTGCAGAGATGCAGCCTCTGAAATTCTATACCCAACATCTCTCTAATTTCTCTTTATCTATGTCTAAAGCTTCCTGTCTGCCTGCTGAAGGCCATTTGACAGGGGAAGAAGAGAATTGGCATTTGTAATATCTGCTTAATGTAACCAGAGGAGAGTTGTATGATTTGTAATATGCATTATGAATCTTAGAAAGAAAATGTGAAGCCAGACTGCAGACTAAGCAGGCAAGTAATGTAATTAATCGAACTGTGATTCTTGTGATGTTTACTTGAGCATCATGTTCAATTCTGAATCAGAAATCCCAATCAATAAATACCACAGAATGGACAAGATCCATCTCTATCCTTGTAATTAGGTTAAATTGTAGGGTAGTGTTCTGGTTGTAAGATTGTTATGAGATTCTGTTAACTGGACAGCTTTGACTCTATGTAATCTGTCAAGGGAGTGCTGTGAATTGGCCCAAATTATAGCACACTGAGGTTTACAGTTTTAAATGTGAACTGTTAAACACTTGTGGTTTGCTTTCATGATATAACTGGTTTGATCCATTACACGTATTCCTTATCTTTTATTTCACAGTCGTTGCTGCTTTCTTTTAGATTTCCTTACTATGGGTACCAAATTGGTGTGATGGACTTCATCTTGTTTGAGTGCGTGGCACCTCTCTTCACCTGACTTGTGTCATTATGCTTAGGAACTTGCTGGTAGCCAGCTGAATAGTTATGAGCGCTATTGTCGCTAACAAGAGTTGCATGCTGAAGCAAAATTTTGTAATAATTGTAGAAACGTTGAGAATGAGGCTGTGAGGTTTTGATCGTCATTTAGAGCTGTGACTATATACAAAGAAATCCAGCTTCTGAGATTCTGACATCCACCACTGGTCTCTGTGAAATTTGGATCAGATGGAAACCGATGCAGGACCTCTAGATTTGCCTCAGTTATAATTATTAGTAACTGTAAATGAGAAGGTGCACTGCTCCGATAAGGAGCCAGGTGCCCATGACCAGTTTGCCCTACCAGTTGTGTCATGGGTAGATGAGGTGGTTTGTGATGCAATTCGTAGGATGAAAACTTGCTCCTGGCAGGCCAGGTAGTTGTGCTCTGCCAAAAAAGAGGCTTGGTCTCTTTCCTCTTGAAAGCCACCTGGGTGTAGCACTGAAACCTCCCATATCAGGACTTATTTTCTGAGCAAGAAGGTACTTATGTGGCTGTCTTGACGTTTCTTGATAGCACCTTCCTGACTAGCAAACACTGCATGCTCTGGCCTGCATTTCAAGGATAGAACACCCATGCTAACTAGCAAGTGTTAAATTTTGAAAGCCAATGAGAAGACACAGAGAAATAACAAAATAGTCAGGAAAAGAAATTACTCTTCATAAATGTGGAAAAAAAAAATAATCTTCCCTTCTAGAAGACATCCCTGATGGGAAGGCAAGTCATATTTTTCTGGAGGAGGCAAGAGAGGACAGAAGAAAAAGGCTGAGGCCAAGGAAAGCCAAGGTTGATACAGCATGGGCAAGGGCACTTCAGTCAAGCTCTCTGCATGGCCCATATTCTTTCATCTAGAAAGTCCTTCGTGAACCTGGCTTTTGCTTGTTCAGTCTGTCACTCTTCATGACAGCCATAGTACAAAGGCAACAATAGTCTTTAGCAGGCAATACTCTTTTAGCATGGATTTCTGCCAGCAGCAGTCAAAAGGAGGACTCCTCTGAGCTTCTTGGCTGGTAAACAGCACTTTTACATAACCTTTAGTCAGTTAATGATATATTAATATTTGACAGCTGATTTAATGAGCTTTACTGGGCTTTTCAAACATAAACAGTAGTGCTGGTAACTGTGTTTTTCATGAAGGAAGGGCTTAGCTCAGTCAAATGGAATTGAGTGGAGATACTTTCTTGTTTACTCTCACAAGTATCTCAAAGGCCCCAAGATGTGCATGTAGACTTCCACATAGATAGTGTATATATGCAAATATCTATTTATCCAATAACGATGAGGAAAATTATGTCAGTCTGTGCATTCACCCCATGCAAGCTGGGTTACATCAACCTCGCTATACATTGGTCTGATGACTTCCTACGCTGATTACAACTCTTTCAAAACTCTGTCTGGGGGCTATAAACAAATGTATAAAATTGCTCATCTAATTTCCCCCCTGCTGAGAGCACTGTACTGGTTTCTGCTATGGTCCTGAATTGTTTCAAACATTTCACTTCTTACATACCTCAATCTTGCAGCGTTGGCACCTGCGCAGCACTGCAAGCTCTTAACTCCTCACATTTATCACCCTGCTCAATAGCTAGCTTGAAGGAAGCTTCTGATAGCTTCTAAAGCCCTACAAAACCTGCTGTGTAGACTTAACCATCTCTCTTTACATACTGGTGTGGTTTGAGTTGCCTTGATTGGTCAGGTTGGAAATTACTGAAGACCAGAACAGGCATCCCTTCATTTCAGAAGCCAGTGGATGGAGTTGCATGTTTTAGGGATAGCTTCAGGAATCTCCATAGTGAATAATAATGTAAAAACAAGTGGGAGAAAAATATGGGTGAGGAAAAGAGAGGCAGAACTTCTCTCTAGGACAGTCATGATATGTTGTTTTTATGTTGGAAGATTGAAAGGATATATTGTTTAAAAAATATTCTCTCTTTAATGTAACTTGAATACCCTGTATATTTATTGGTTTATTTGTCTCCATGAATGATACACACTTCTACAGACTTCACCTTTCATTACTATTTGAGAACAGGGAGCTTTTGGCAACCATGGGGAGAGGGACAAGTTTGTGGTCTTCATCTTTTATAGGTTTGATCCTCTCTCAATGGAGAGCCTGGCTTCAGTGAGCTCTAAATTATGGCTTTTTTACATTGTAAGTTGAACATTTTCCTTGCTTGTTTATTTTATCATTCATAAAATCTTATGCTGTGTCAGTTTGATATTATGGGAACTGAATTCTCACATGTACAAAATCAAGCCCATCTGAGGAATAATAATGTAAATAAGTTCTCTCCAAAATACTTGTGGCAGGATCACTTTGAAGGTAATGAATCAAGTATCCAGAATGTCCATTTGGTGCTTGGTTCATGTAGGCAAGTCTGCCTTTTACTTCTTTTAGTGGTAGAGCATAATGGGAACTTGCAAGTATTGCTCTGCTACCCCCAGCAGTTCTGAAAAGTGCCTGAAATCACAATATTGCATCATGTTGCCCTTCCTGTTACAACTGAATAAGCTCTAGGCTGGCAAGACAGCATAGCATGTCTAGCATGTAAATGATATCCAAATTCAAGACTGCCTCATGTAAGTCAAACAATGTAGGCAAACTCTGAAGTTGTGAGTGGAACCAGATGCTCTCTTGGTACTGACATAAAGTTTACCTGCTGTCTGCACAACACAGTTGTATAAGGGTCAAAGTGTTTAATGACTCAAAGAGTTGCCCAGCCTGGAATTTAGGAGTGGCTTCAGATCATCACTTGTGTTTACATTACTGAATTATTTTAGCAGCAAGGTCAGCTGTTTGGCCATCTGCGCTTGGGTAGGAGGTTGTGACTTTCTCTTTCTCAAAATTAAATTACCCTAATATGTTCTGTTGGAGCCTGTGCCCCGAGTTCATCCAGAAGAGGAAGCTGGTACTAAATGCATTACTCAATTTGTTTAGTGCACTGTCAGGATGGCAACCAGTTTGTTCTGATCTCATCTATCAGCAGATATCTGGGCAGAGTTTGAGATGCTTGGCTGGAGTTATAAAACATTTAAATAGTGTTCAGTTTGAGGCCTCATCTTCCATACTATCATTGACATAGTACCATTTTTTTCTCCTTTCACAATAAAAGTCATTACTGTCAGGGCGTTATGCATGGTGGCGTCTTTGTTCTGATATTTGGTTCAACCTCTTTTAACAGCTTTAGAACAATTTTTAAAGGTTAGGGCTGTCTGTTGAGACTATACATCTGCTGAGGCTTCAAGGTTTTGTAGAGTGTAAATGGGATAGTATATAACTTGTGGTTTGAATTCCTGACTGGCTGTGTTTAACCAAAGTTCAGTGGCTTTTTTGTTTGTTTGCTTTTGTTAAAATTCTTACTTGTGAGTTGTCATTATAAATAATTGTATGTGTTCGAAGCTGTTAATGTGATGCTGATTGATTAAATGGAAATAAATGCTATTCTGACCTGTGTTCAATGTAAAAATATTTCTTTTGCAACTGGACTAGGCTTTCCGGTGTGGTCTAGAATCCTATTCAAAAGGCTGAGCTAAATTTCATGAGTCTGTATCTATACCAGTACTTTATACCTAAGAGCAACAATGACTACAGAAATTGTACTGAATTCTACTACCTGTGTAAACTAAACTACAGTGAATGCAATAAAGTGCACATCTATGTGTAATGTTATTCTTAGGAATCTTTTAAATAACATGAAGTCTGATTGATGCGGGCCTTATTCAGGTAGTGTGACGATTACTGAAGTCAGCAGTTATATTAATAACTACATAGTGTTTTAGGGGGAA